>LBNU01011001.1:0-12698 GCA_014162995.1 Artemisia annua | reverse complement strand
TAGTCCGCACCACATAGCTCTTGGGACGACCTCGGAGTTACCATTACTATTCTATACACGACCGGATTCTCTGTCCGTTAGTGCAAATAGGTAGACCTTAGGTAAAACGACTAATTATAAATATTAAAACCTGGTCGGTAAAACCTGCATCAAAGACTTCACCCTGTTAGATACTTGCTGGACTTAGAGATGACTAGAAGCAGTTATGTTTGGGCTTAGTATCTTATGTTTGGGCTTAGTATGTTGTTGCTGCCCTGTTGAATCTTGTACCTTGTTTTGTTTTCCTTTGTAACCTTTGTAAACTTTGTATTAGAAATGTATCTCCGTTTCACTTGTGTTCTGATTTGACTCCATAATTTTACACTTTAGCCCATTTCGGGTTGGGGTGTTACATGATTTGTAGCCAAAAGGAGTATATCCTCATCAGAGCCTCGTCATCTCCTCGTGGGTTTGAGTTGGCTTTAAGAGTTAGACAAAAGAGATCAGATGAGGACTGATTTGTAGCCTTGTGGTCAGGTCTGATCTTGATTCAGAAGAGGTGGGGGAGAGATTGGGGCGTAGTAGCATAGAGGAATGAGGGAGAAGAAAGAGATAAAGAAAACGTGATATGTGTGAGGGTCAGAGGATAATGAGAGAGAGAGAGAGAGAGTGAGAGAGTAAAACAAAAATCGGTTTTATCCCTTTCTTTATATAATTATTTTAATATAATTAGTTTAGGCTTTTATTTAAAAGATGTGTAATAATTAAAAAGTGAAGGGTAAATATAAGTGAGTTGTGGAAATGTTTTTGGTTTCGTTTAAAAAAAGGTGGAAGTTTTTTTTTTTTTTTTTTTTTGATAAAAAAAATGAGTGGCTAAGATTGCTTGATGGGTTCTACGGTAAAAATTAGATCTATAAAGAACTTTTGGCAAGGATACAATAAAAATATGTTTAGAAACTGTTCACCAAAGATTAAAGGAAAAAAATTTTCCCATATCCGAAAAGTATGGTACAAAACAGCTTAAAAACACGATTCGAACCACAAAAATTGATAAAGTAAGACAACCAGGCTCTGATGCCAATTGTAGGATCGAAAATATACATGATTTATGTGATTCGGGAGGTCTAGGTTGATGATTAAAGATGAAAGTATTCATCTTTTCTAGAGAGAGAAAGTAGAAAGAGAGTGAAGAAAATGGAATGTATTAACAATGAAAGAATAATTACACAATTTCCCACCCCCCTCATGGAGAGTCATAAGGGGTATTTATAGGCTCATTACATAATAAGTTTGCCTAGTGAACAATAGTAGTCCCTAATGTTACTACTTGCTAAATATCTAGTCCATTTCACTTGTGTGACGTTATCTTAATAACATAGCGAGGCTAACAAAAATAAAAAGACCCGGGAAGCTTCACTCTCCCTTGTCTTATTGGCAAACTTGAGATTAGCAATGCTTTAGCAGATTTAGGAGCTAGTATAAGCATTATGCCTTATTCCATGTTCTTACGTTTAGGAGTAGGTAGCCTTAAACCTATCAAGATGGACATAGAAATGGTCGATAAGACCATGCAATCCCCTAAGGGAATTGTGGAAAACCTTTTAGTGAAAATTGATAGGTTTGTTTTTCCAGTCGATTTTGTGATCCTTGAAATTACGGAAGATGATAAAATCCCTATTATTTTAGGAAGACCTATGCTCGCCACTGCCCATGCTAAAGTGGATGTTTTTGCTAGAAAAATGACTATTGAAGTAAACGGGGAAGTTCTAACTTTTATGGCTAATGACATTGTGACTTTTCCCAAAAAGGTTTGTATGATGGAACAGGTTCACGAAAACGGGGATTATGGAGACCAATTGGATGCATTTTTGGCCGACGAAACTCCTAGCGTTTCAAGAGCATAACGACATTTCATCTGGAGATGACTTTGATGTTTTTATTGACTATGAGGAAAACACTGACGCTTTGGGAGTTGGTTTGGAAGATTTCCAAAATGAGGTCGATATAGTACCATTAGTAGATAAGCAACCCAAGGTTCCTTTGGATAGTGGCCGACAATCGTTCTTCGGAATTGGAGCAAGAATACACCACCGGAACCCTTATAACCTTCAGCTTTCTTGCAAAATTGGGTACATGGATTTTCATCCCTTTATAGACACAAGTTCACCCGTTAACATAATTTCCAAAGAATGCTACAATCAAGTCATGATCAAGGAATTGGAATATAAGGGGAATAATTTTCTAGGGATTGCCACTAACATCCATGTCTTCATAGGCATATACACTTTCCTTGTAGATTTTGTTGTGTTAGACGATGTAAGCGAATTCATTGAAGATGGATTGACGGGGGTAATTTTGGGGAATCCTTTTAAGGCTATATCGGGTTTAGGAGAAGATGCCAAAGAAGGAATCGTATGGCTGCAATACGGGAATGATAAAACAATCTTTAAAATGCCAAGGGTTGTTAAAAATTTTAAGCATATGAATGTTAAGCAATTGAGTCGTATGCGGCCACTACTTGAATTAAGCGATGAGGACAAGGCTAATGGGTATAACTATCCATACCAAAAGATAAAGAAGTTCTACAATGGTTGCCTCATGCTTGGAGAGGAATACAAGAAAAACGAAGGGCTTATTGAGTGGATACAACGTGAAGGTTGCCATGTCCACGAGATGGCCAACAGCCACTGGTGAACCATGGGAATGAGTCTAACTTAAAGACTCGTTAATAAACAAAAGTGCTCTTGCGGGAGACAACCCGTATTATCCTTTTCTTTGTTTTTGTTGGTTTGTATGTTTGTCTTATATTTTTGCAGGAATTGGAGCATGGAGGAGCGAGAGAATCTGTTTACTGCAGAAACTGATGCTCTCGGATCAGCAATTACGGCGTAACAAGGTCTTATGACTACGCCGTAACCATCCTACCGTAGCTGATCTCTCCAGGTTTTCTCTAACTACGGCGTAACTCATTTTCATGGTTACGCCGTAACACTTCTCTGAGGTGTATCCTTTAAAATATTTTCAAACATACTAAACTTGTATTAGTAATTAAATGAACTTTGTGGGTATGTTCCCTGTAAGCCCTCACGAGACTTAACTCGTCCACTTGGGACACCAAGTGGTTTAAAAGGCTTGTTGCATACGCTAAATGCAACCGTGATTCCTACGAAAGTGAGTTAGGATTTTTCTTGTTTTTATTTTTTATTTTTAGATTTATGCTTGTGGTAGTGTTGTGATTTCAGGGAAATGGAGTTTGCTCATGAAGGCTAGTTGAAGGCACGAAGATTTCTTGTGATCCTTCTTTCATTTTTGGAGCAAATTTCAGGGAAGTTATCGCTTTAATTCTACCTTCTCTTCATATTTACTTCATTTTTAGTACAAAAGGGACTTTGTACATTTCAAGTGGGGGGACGGGAGTATAATTATCTTGAACTTTATTAGCCCTCATTTTTTCTAGTTTATTTTGAAACATTTTGCCATTTTTAAAACTTTTGACATGTTTTTCTTAACCGAACTAGAATAGACCTTAGTCGAGCGCATGTAACCCTTGAATTAATATGGTGAGGATTAGCCTATTCAGTTTCACTCTGTTTACACAAATCCACCAAAATATTGAGTGTGCCAGTAGTTTTGTAAACTTTAGAACTTGGCTTTTACATCATTTCAAACCCATAGACGAGTAATGTGCTAGACGCATTTGGAAGGAACGATTTTAGAAGGCAATGTTTTAGGATTATCACCCAAATAGCCTTATACGTGTGTGTTTATCGATTAGTCACCTCGACTTCTCGACCCCCATGTAAACCCTTTTGTTGCACTTATCTTTAGTGCAAGATACCCCTAGTACACCCTTTTGAGCCATTTCTTTCGTTTCTTACCCAAATATATATTGTTTCGATACACCATTACACCTTAGCCTACCGTGTAGTCTAGTCTATGATTGGGAAGTTATTGTTTGCCCTAGTTCGAGGTCTAAATGGATGAATTCAGGAAACACACCTACAAAGACAAATCATTGAAGATCATTTGAAGACCCCCCAATTTTCTCATGTATTATTCATCTCAAGTGGGGGGATGTATATTGTTGTTAGCCTAGTTTAAAAAAATGTGAAATTCCGTATATGAATACTTGAAATAAACAGGTGCACCAATGCATAGCACCTTGATGAAGAGCTTATCAAAGATATAGTATCGAAGAGGCCACTTCGGTCACAATTGAAGAAAAGAGTTGGTGAATAATTCTACACCAACATGAAGACCAAGTTTTGTGCCCGTAATGACGTCCTCTAATGGCACATTAACTTGCCATGATCCAATTTCTGCGTTTCGAGGTTTAGACCTTGGGCGAACGGTAAATGATGATGACTTTGCCGTGGCATGTTAGTAACGACACCACACCCTTAACCTTATATGTGTTCTCCCAATGTTGCCTTCGAGGGTTGTTCCGACCTTAGCTCTAGTGGGGGAGTTTTGTGTAACTGCCAAGCCTCTGATAGAATACATACTATGACTGTGCAATGAGTGATCACCCCGAAAATTGACACTTAGAATATAGAGAGAGTGAGAGTTTGTTCCCCTTTTCGTGAGGTGTTCGGCTTTGAGAAATTCTAGCGTAGGATATTTTTAAATTCATATTTCCCGAGTAATATTGGGAGATATCTTTTTGAGAATACTTCTAATAAGGTCTACTTGAGGGCAAGTAGAGTTCAAGTGGGGGGATATTTGATAACATCAAATAACCCTGATATTTAAGTGTCAATTTCCCCCTATTATGCTCATTTATATTAATAATTATGTGGATATATGCTATTATCTCTTCATATTTTGTATCCAGGTCATAAGTGGGCATAGGAGCTAAAGAGACGAGGAAATTGGAAAGTACGTGCAAAAGATAGACAAATCCAAGTATGCTGGAAGAAGCTACGGCGTAACTCAATCTCTCAATTACGCCGTAGCGAGGATTTCTACTAAGAAGACCAAAGTCAACACGAATCAAGAGTTACGGCGTAACACATTTCATAGTTTACGCCGTAACAACCACATGGCTTGAAGAATCCTCAGATCTGAAGACTACGCCGTAACAACAACTATGGAATACGGCGTAGCAACGAGTACGAGAGTAGTCCAAGATCAAGAATTAACATACGACGTAACACACCTTTTGGAATACGGCGTAATGAAGACTACAAGAGTTATCTCAGATACGATAAATACTCTACGGCGTAACCATTTGGAGATTACGACGGAGAAGAAACCCTAAATCACTATTACGGCGTAACAATTCATCAATTATGCCGTAAACTATGGATCTGGATAAGATTTTAGCAGTTACGGCGTAACACATTTCATAGTTACGCCGTAACTCCCGACGGGCCTATAAATACAGCCCTAATTTCTGCATTTCAACATCAACTTTCTCACACACAAAGTAAGAGATCGTTAGGAGCAGTTAGAAGGCCCTTCCACAGCAGCATACGGAGGCTTTCCAAGGGAGAAATCGCACCTCAATCACCATAAGGTTTAGCATTTCATTATTTCAATTACATTTCGAATATATGGATCTTGTAAACATTATTTCGAGTGTTAATTCTAATATGATTGGCTAAGCACCTCTGGTGCTAGCCTAGTTATGATGCCTATATTGTTTTAATCATGTTTACGTATTTTTCTTATATGCTTTTACGTGTGTGCATGCATATTTTATCTTGACAACCTCTTTTTTCGGTAGTTTTGATATGCGGTTGTATCCATTACGCTAGCTTTAATTGAATTAAGACCCCAATTGAGTTAGTAGGCTAGAAGAATTGACCATAGGACACTAGCCTGATGGATTGCGAGGAAATGGAAGGGATGACAACTGACCATATTGCCTCGTGTGCGAATTGACCATATGATTACCTTCCGTACTTGATAAACTTAAGAAGTTAGAGAAATGGTCTATGATCGTGACAACGGGCCATTAGAGATAAGTCTAGCATGTAGTGGCACTTAATGACTCAAACCCGTATACCATACGTCGGCTTACTACATGGGAAGCGCCATGGTTCCTGACAGGATTCGGGGGAGATAGGCTAGGGAACTTGACCATATGCACCTAGTGATATATGTCCGCCCCACCTAAAGCATAAGACTAGTTTAATAGGGAACATGACATAAAATGATATAGGAGTAGTAACTAGGCTAGTACACTTTTCTCCCACTGCTCACAACTTTACTTTTATTTGCTATTTGTTTTCTTGTTTTGTTTTTATCTCAACCAATCAATCAATCAATCTTTCTTTTAATTAGTGACATTAGACTTAGACTTAGTCCGCACCACATAGCTCTTGGGACGACCTCGGAGTTACCATTACTATTCTATACACGAACGGATTCTCTGTCCGTTAGTGCAAATAGGTAGACCTTAGGTAAAATGAGTAATTATAAATATTAAAACCTGGTCGGTAAAACCTGAATCAGAACTCGACTCACCATCACAAACATTACAAACCAAGCCTTCTCTCATCGGAAAAGGAAAAGCAAGGACACTAAAGCCGAGGGAGAAGAAAACCGACGTCATACATACTCCTTGGACACAAGCGGAAGAAAGACTTTTGGCCAAAACTTACATATAAATATCCGAGGAGGAAAAACTTGGTTTGGACCGAAATTCAAAAATATTTTAGCAAAAAGTTAATAGTGAATACAACCGCTTTGCATCCTTCCCACGTACAAAGGATATGATCACGAGAAAGTGGACAGCATTGACACGTGATTGCAACAAGTTCATCGGTGGTTGTAAACCAATATGAATGTCTTAGTGGTGAAAACGATTTGACGTGGCTAACTCGTTACAAAAAATTCCAAAAAACTTGAGGGTTTGCGTTTGCCCACTATAAAGCATGGATATCTTAAAAGATCACCACAAATGGTATGGTGCAAAATTCGTCGTTCCCGGAAGACGCGTTCGTACGGATGATGATGTTGAAAAACCGAACGAGCTATTTAAAAATGATCCATTACCACGTCCTCCTGGCAAGCTAGGTCCTTTAAAGAGTCAGAAATCGGACTCTACAAAAACAGGGGGATTCATCAAGTAGAGAAGCTTTCAAAAAAATGGCCCAAAAATAGTTGCGACAAGAACGTGCTAAAAGATAAATGATTATATCGTGACTCAAAAGAAATTCGAGGAATTGAAGTTTATTAGTTTTACCTCCGACGGAATGAAGCCGAAAAATGCTGCTAATATCGGAAAAATCAAAGACGAGATACGAGCAAAATGTTTTTAGTTTTAGTTGTTGTCGTATCATAGTTTTTATTATTTGTCGTATCGTAGTTTTTAATATTTGTGTATTGTATCGTATTTTTAATATTTGTAGTATCATCGTTTTTAGTTTTTCTATGTATTTGTAATATCGTAGTTTTTTTTTATGTATTTGTTGTATTCGTATCGTATTTTTAATATATCGTATTTGAAATTTAGTTTAAAATGTGTTTGTTTTAATAAAAGAAAATGAAAAAAAATACCAACTCATAACAGTTATTGTTGGGCGAGTGTTTTAGTTATTGTGGTGTTATTGAGTGGACGTTGAGGTGGCACAACAATAACATTTGGGTAGTGATATCTACACATACACTTTTACTTCATACACATAAATTTAGTGGGACCACTAGGGTCCTTCAACTAAAATTTAGACTAAAATACACCGTTGGTCCTAAACTTGCCCAAAAACATCACCAGGCACCCTAACTTTCAAAAATCATTGCCATGTGTCCAAACCTTAGGATTTTGAATCCGATTGCGTCCCTTTTTTTAAAAATTTATGTGTATGAAGTAAAAGTGTATGTGTAGATATCACCACCCATAACATTTATTGGTGCATCACTACACCTACCATTATTACAAATAGAGTTAACCACAATTTTGTTCTTGTGGTTTACCTGATGTTTCATTTTCAGTCCAATTTTTTAAAAAGTTTCAAGCTCAGTCCAAAATAAAACACCTATTGCGGGTTTAGTCTAAATTTTCATTGACTATCAGTTTGACCAGTTAATAAATATGAAGTGACTAAAAATACCCTTTCTTGATATTATGAAATGTCTAAAATAAAATACATTCTCTCTTAATTTTTTTTCTTTTGTTTTTCCATTATTATTATTATTATTATTATTATTATTATTATTACTAAATTTCTTTAGTTTCTCACTAAAATAAATATTTCATCTTATTCTTTTGCTTTGTTTACATCCCCTAACCATCTATCTGCACCAAATCTTCTCAATCCATTTATATTTAGATACAGCATGGAGCCGATTAACCAAAAATACCTAGTAACAATGAAAAAAAATGTATCTATCTCCAAATAATTTAGATAAAAGAGAAAGAATGAAAAAAAAATGTATCTCTCTTCGAATAATTAGATAAAAGAGAAAGAGTGCGTATGTGTTTCTGAAAGATACATAGTTATTGTTTAGAGAAAATGAGAGGGATTTTAAAAAAAAATGTGTTATGTATATTTGTTTTTGTGGAGCTTCTTTATTAAAATATCTGAAAGGACAAAATACCCTTCAAATGATGGTCAAAGGATAATTTGATGGTCAAATGTCGTCAAATTAACAAAGTTAGTAAATTTGGACCAAACCCGCAACAAGTGCTTCATTTTGGGCTCAACCCAAAACTTTATAAAAAAAAATTGGACTGAAAATAAAATACCCAGTAAACCAAAATGACGAAAAATGTAGTTAACTCATAGAAATAATAAGAGCACTAATAAAATTAAGAGTTAACCACTTTTTTGGTCCTTGTGGTTTGCAGGGTATTTCATATTTGGTCTAATTTTAAAAAGATTCGGATTCAGTCCAAAGTGATCGTATCGCTCTACTTTGAGTCCATTTTGATAGCGACGGTAGTTCTGTTAGTTAAGTCCAGTCATCAAATGGCAACGTTAGTCCTTATATTAACAGTCGCTTGCAATGTTTTTCCTTTATACCAACGATTGTTTTTATATACGCTTTTATACATGTATTTATACACGTTTTTATACGTGTTTTTATATGCGTTTTTATTGTTTATATAGATGTTTTTAAACACGTTTTTACACACACTTTACACATGTTTTAATACACGTTTTTAAACATGTTTTTATACACGTTTTTATACACGGCTTTATACGCGGTTTTATACATGGTTTTACACACGTTTTTATACACGTTTGTATACACAATTTTATATACGTTTTTTACACGAGTTTTTACACACGTTTTTACACTCGTTTTTTATAAATGTTTTTATACACATTTTTACACACCTTTTTATACACGTTTATATACAGATTTTTATACACGTTTTTATACACATTTTTACATATATTTTTATACTTTTTTCTATACATATTTTTATATACGTTTTTTCACACATTTATACACACATTTTTTAAAATATGAATAAAAATGTATAAAAATGTATAAAAACGTTTGTAAAAACGTGTATAAAAATGTGTATAAAATATGTATAAAAATGTGCATAAAAACGTGTGTAAAAATGTATATAAACTTGTGTAAAAATGTGTGTAAAACGTATATAAAAACGTGTATAAAAATGTGTATAAAGTCGTGTATAAAAACGTATATAAAAGCGCGTTAAAAACGTGTACAGAAACGTGTGTAAAAACATATATAAGAACGCGCATAAAAACGTGCATAAAAATGTGTATAAAAACGTGTATAAAAACGTGTGTAAAAACGTGTATAAAAACGTGTATAAAAACATGTGTAAAAATGTGTTTAAAAATGTGTGTAAAAACGTGTATTGTAAAAACGTGTGTAAAAACGTGTATAAAACCGCGTATAAAAGCTTGTAAAAAACGTGTATAAAAACGTGTGTAAAAACGTATATAAAAATGTGTATAAAAACTTAGATAAAAACGTGAATAAAAATTTGTATAAAAACGTGTGTAAAAATGTGTAAAAACGTGTATAAAAACGTGTCTAAAAACGTATATAAAAACGTGTATAAAAACATGTGTAAAAATGTGTATAAAAACGTATATAAAAACGTGTGTAAAAATGTGTATAAAAACACGTATAAAAACATGTGTAAAAAGCTTTATAAAAACTTGTATAAATGCTTATATAAAAACGTGTATAGCAACTTGTATAAAAATTTATATAAAAACGATTGTTGGTATAAAGGACTAACGTTGGAAACGATCGTTGGTATAAAGGATTAACGTTGCAAACGACTGCTAGTATAAAGGATTAATGTTGCCACTTGACGACTGAACTTAACTAACAGAACTAACGTCCATATCAAAATGGATTGAAAGTGGAACGAAACTATCACTTTTGGACGGAATTCGGAACGTTTTGAAAAATTGACCAAAAATGAAATACCCATCAAACCACAGGACCAAAAATGTATTTAACTCTAAAGTTAATAAAATTATGTAACTTGCGCAAAATTTATATCAAATTAATATTAAAATATAAATAATATAAATAATAATAATAATAACGATAATAAGCGTGCAAAATTGCTCTACTCGTGGGAGGGCTTGATGTACGTGTCGATCTGACAGGGTAATCGCCCTTGACACAAACTGGTATGGTTGATTTCTTGTCTGGTCGTGCGTTGATTGAGGTCGCACAACGTAAACGAGTCAAGTATTATGCTAAGAGTAAGGGGTATGGTAACTTTTTGTTCTCGCCGTTCCTAGGTGGCACTTCGCCGTTTGCTCACTGTCATGCCCACCCCCTCGCCGAGGCAGTGAAGCACAAAAAGACAAAACCTTTTCGTTTCTTTTTTCTTTTTTTTTTTAATTTGAATTTTCATTTGTTTTTTGTGTTTGAGTGTGCTTGCCTTTGTGTGTGTGAGTGTGTTTTTACAGTGTGTGTTTTTAGTGTGTGTCGAAGAAGAAGAAGAAGCGTTTGTATATTAGGTTTAGGTTTAGATAAAGAGAGTGCTTAGTTTGAAGCGCTTTGTTTAAAAAAATGGTGCTTAGTTTGGGCTTAAGAAGAAGAAGAACGGCTTTGCTGCAGCTAAATTCTTTGCAATATTGTTGTCAGTTGCATTTTTTAAATAGACGATTTAGAGTTTTGTAGTGTATTTGATTTTAATTAAATGAATTTAGTTTGTTTGAAAAATGGAAAAGAAAATAAAATTTGGAGTGGTTGGAGCCTAATGAAGAGGTTTGTTGTGTGTTATGAATGATAGGGGGTTTTGTTATAGGAGTGTTAAGATGATGTAGCACCAAGTGAGACCCAAATGAAGAGGAAATTGAGTACACCACACCCCCTTGCTCTAAGTGCGCGGATATTGGATAGGAATTTCTCCCCTTTTTATTCTCTTCTAATAGGAAATACTTGTCTTAGTTGAAACTAGTTATAATACCCGCGCACGCGCGGGTTTTTTTAAAAAAATTGTGTGTGTCGAAGAAGAAGAAGAAGCGTTTGTATATTAGGTTTAGGTTTAGATAAAGAGAGTGCTTAGTTTGAAGCGCTTTGTTTAAAAAAATGGTGCTTAGTTTGGGCTTAAGAAGAAAAAGAACGGCTTTGTTGCAGCTAAATTCTTTGCAATATTGTTGTCAGTTGCATTTTTTAAATAGACGATTTAGAGTTTTGTAGTGTATTTGATTTTAATTAAATGAATTTAGTTTGTTTGAAAAATGGAAAAGAAAATAAAATTTGGAGTGGTTGGAGCCTAATGAAGAGGTTTGTTGTGTGTTATGAATGATAGGGGGTTTTGTTATAGGAGTGTTAAGATGATGTAGCACCAAGTGAGACCCAAATGAAGAGGAAATTGAGTACACCACACCCCCTTGCTCTAAGTGCGCGGATATTGGATAGGAATTTCTCCCCTTTTTATTCTCTTCTAATAGGAAATACTTGTCTTAGTTGAAACTAGTTATAATACCCGCGCACGCATGAGTTTTTTTAAAAAAATTTTGAATGATATATTTTTATTTATTAAAAAACAAATAATTTAATTTTTATTTTGTTTGATTTATGATTTTTAATTGTAGTTTTTTATGAATAAAGATAATCATTTAAATCTTATCTATATTTTTTGGATTTATCTTCTACTTGTATAGTATATCAACAAAACGAATTTAAAAACTTATAAATTAAATAATAATTAACATATTACCTAATAAGCAAATATTCTTTTTTTTCAAAATGACAAAGTACCCACCTAGGGGTTTTGTTTTATTATATACTAGTTATAATACCCGCGCACGCGCGGGTTTTTTTTTTAAATTTTTTTAAATTATATATTTTTATTTATTAAAAAACAAATAATTTAATCTTTGTTTTATTTGATTTATGATGTTTAATTATAGTTTTTTTTTTTATTATTAAAGATAATTATTTAAAAGTTTTAATCCTATTGTTAATTGCTTCTTATCTATATTTTTTGTATTTATCTTCTACTTGTATTATGGATAAATATAAAATGTTACCTAATAAGAAAATAATCTTTTTTTTAAAAATTTACTTTACTAAATAAGGTATGGTTTAGGTTTTTTTGAAAATTGGAAAAGTCCCCATCTTGGGGTTTTGTTCTTATTATATTAAAAGATATGGAAACTACCCAATTTTTTGTGATCTCCCGCAGAAAAAGAATGATTTTTCAGGTTCTTGCATTCCAATTTTGATGTATGGTTTTGGGCTTTTAACAAAGATTCAAATGCTTCAAACAAATTTTGCTATTTTGGGTTTTCTCGGCTTTCCCAATGCCCAAA
>LBNU01010999.1:42588-58275 GCA_014162995.1 Artemisia annua | reverse complement strand
GCCGTCAGTATCTGTTTTATCTATATATATTGGCATAATTTTTAGTCTTCGTGTGGAACTTGTTAGAGAGAAACCTAGACGATTTTTGCAGCTTTTTTAAAGGGATTTTAAACCCTTGGATCTTCCATGTTACATGGGGGGGGAGGGGGGGGGGGGGGGGAGGGGGAGGGGGGAGGGGAGGGGGGGGGGGGGAGGGGGGGGGGGAGGGGGAGGGGGGAGGGGGGGGGAGGGGGAGGGGGGGGGGGAGGTGGAGGGGGGGGAGGGGGGGGGGGGGGGGAAGATAAAGTAATAATTAATCATTCAATACTGTTGCTATGAAGAAAAAAAGAGGAAAGAGGAGAAAAGTGAAAAAGAAAAAGGAAGTGAAGAATGAAAAAAGTCACGTTATGGACTTGACGCCGTCACCTCACCGTGGTTAGGGTTTCTTGATAGCCTTCTTGACGCCGTCCCTCTTTAATCCGTTCTTGCTTATCAAGGCTTGACGCCGTCTGGAGTACTGTTCCAGCAGATTTTGACACTTTGTCGAATTCTTCACTTTTATGCTCCGAAAACGTCCAAAATGCTTCCTTTTCCAGAATTTCTCTCCAAAGTACCTAAAATGCCAAAAGGAACGATTTAGGGCGATATTTGATCAAATAAATACGATTTCAGGCTTAAATGACCCCCGAAAAGCGGTACACTTTTCGCCTCATCAGTACACATCCGATTACATTTCTTAAGACGTTCAAGCAAGTTACCGTATAGGAAGTTAGCCAGTTTTTAAGCCTAATGCTAAAATCAATCACCCGCAACAATTAATAACGAATCAACAATCAATAATCAATAACTAGGTTTCATTAGATCTAAGCAAACACAAATAAACCTAAGCTAGCATGTTAAAAGAAAGAAAAGCATACGATATAATCAAACAACACATAGACATATTGAATGTTTAAAGGATAACTTTTCTTCAATTGAACATGGAAGAAAAGAGGGTTTGAAACCCTAAAATTACTGCAAAAGTCGGACTAGGGTTTATACACCAAAATTTCCCCACCAAAAGTTCCACAATGAATGAAAAATCGAAAACTATATATAGATTTACATAGGTGACGGCGTCCCCTTTTGAAAGCTGACGCCGTCATCTCGCTGCCCTTAGGGTTTCTTGTCGTCCAATCCAGCCATTTGACGCTGTCCCCTTTCAGGTCTTCTGGGTCGTCACGCTTTAAGTTAACACGTGACGGCCTACTTCTTGTATAACGTGACGCCGTCACGTTGTATGCTCCAATTTTCTTCTGGCGCGTTAAGTGTAAACATGTTATCCACCTCTTGTCTCATTGAGTGACGGCGTCCCCTTTTGATTCTTGACACCGTCAGGTACAATTTCCAGCATGGTTTATTGACTTTGTCGTTTTCTTCACTTTTCACTCCAAAAACGTCCAAAATGCTTCATTTTCCAGAATTCTTGTCCAAAGTACCTAAAATGACAAAAGGAACGATTTGAGGTAATATTTGATCATAATAACACGATTCAGGGCCTAAATAACCCCTTAAAAGCGTAACAAATTTCTACTTATCAAATACCCTTACACTTTAGATTTGCTTGTCCTCAAGCAAATGAGCTTTTATTTTCTAATCAAAATACAAGCTAGGGGTCATTTAACATTAATATAAAAGTAATTACAACAAATGATCATTCTACCTTAGTCATAACAAGCACGAAAATTACACACTAGCACCTCACAAATAGTGTTTGGATACTCTCATCTCTCGGGTGTTATAAGTCTATATATCACAAATGGAAATGGAAAAATATCTCTCACTACCTGTCATAGCAAATAGATTATCATATGCTTGGGAAAGGATCAAAAACCTACACCACTTGGCGTAAGCACCTAGGAAAACTGTCAAAGAGAGCTTTTCAAGGGTTATAATGTTAGGTGTAGGGATATGGAAAACACGGTTTGTTGGATAAAGGATATTTTACTGGTGGCAAGTCAATTGTCTTAGTCAATTACATATACAATTTGGCGTTGCTAAGCCATGATAGGGTGGGATGGTAGTCTGCAAGTTTTTCTCTTTTCTTTTTCCAATTTTTTTTTTCATTTTTTCTTGATTTTTCGATCCTTTTTATTTATTTATTTATTTATTTATTTATTTATTTATTTTTTTATTTTTGCATACATTCTTGCCCTACCATCCAAAATAATACATCAAGGGGGCTCGGTTCTCCCCTTACACTTGAACTTTTACATAATTGAAAATAAAGACTCGAATAAAGATAATCAAAACGTTTGGAGTACTTTAAAACATTAGCACATATATGGGGGTAATTAATAATGTTCTTCCCCATTACTCCATAACACTAGTACTTTACCAATAAGTCCCAATCGTCCCAAAACAATATGTACAAGATATGACTCGACTTAGCAATCATGTAACCAATTAGATAATTAAAAAAGGGTTTAAACAAATAACAATAATGCACTAAAGGTGTGTGCATACAAGGAAGGCTAAGGCGATTTGGGTGTACATTTGGGGGTGGATTGTAAACAAATTCTTCCTTCAAGTAAAATGCTTAAAGTTAGAAACGAAAAAGATATGCTCTGAGGGGTGTATTAAGGGTATCGTGTACTAAAAATGAGTATATCGCAAAGGTGTGGGGGAATTACTTGACCAATGAAGTCAATGTAATTATATAAACAGGCTTAAAACATGGGTTATCCTAATGCCTTTTATCATGTAGTAAATCCTAACTACACGAATGTAGTCTCACTTGTGGTCTCGGGATGCATCGCTAACGCAAGTTCTAGAATCTAAATACTANTAACAATAATGCACTAAAGGTGTGTGCATACAAGGAAGGCTAAGGCGATTTGGGTGTACATTTGGGGGTGGATTGTAAACAAATTCTTCCTTCAAGTAAAATGCTTAAAGTTAGAAACGAAAAAGATATGCTCTGAGGGGTGTATTAAGGGTATCGTGTACTAAAAATGAGTATATCGCAAAGGTGTGGGGGAATTACTTGACCAATGAAGTCAATGTAATTATATAAACAGGCTTAAAACATGGGTTATCCTAATGCCTTTTATCATGTAGTAAATCCTAACTACACGAATGTAGTCTCACTTGTGGTCTCGGGATGCATCGCTAACGCAAGTTCTAGAATCTAAATACTACCGGTATATTCACAAGCACTAATAATGAATGCTTTTTCCTAAAGATCCAGGGGCAAACCTCACATTTTTGGGGTGAAAATTTTTGAGTGGTATGGTTTTTGTGCTAGTCATATAACTCCTATCCATGAGACGCTTATTAAGACTAAAGTTTCACTCCTACATGTTGCAAAAAATTTTAAATTTGGTGCTAAAATTGCTCTAACAAGTATTTCTCTTAGCTTTATTACACATTCACTATTAAACAAAACAAAAATCAAGCGAAGTTGTAGTTTCTAAGGCATCCTAATTTACCCTCCCTACACTTAAACCAAACATTGTCCCCAATGTTCTAAATAAAAGATGTAAAAGTAAAAATAAATGAGAATGAAAGAAACTAATACTCCCCTGATTCGTTCGGTGTGGATGATGTAGTAACATAGTTAAATCCTCCTCCAAGAAAATGTGAAAACTCAAGATTGAAGCGGCGCCAAAAACTTGATGTGTTGCATGTACATCTTCTTGTCCAATATAACTTGTTAAATAACTAAGAAAACAAACACGAAAACCAAAGCATCAAACCGAACAAAGAAAGATCGTAACTAGATGTAATTCCAGACTTAGAAATAAAAACAATACAATTAAAAGATAGGATACTTATGGAATGAATTACAAATAGGAACTCATAAGACATATCCACAAGTATTGACACACAAACAAGATAGAATATATACTAATCATGAATTGTGAATTTTTCATGTTCAAATTTCGTTCTTTTTGACAAAATATAAACTTCCCTACACTTATCTTTGTGTAAATACATTTATATGCAATTAAGATGAGGTTAAAAACAAAATAAAGCATTTTCACAAATTATTCGAAACATGAAAATTTAACAATTATGATTAAGCATATATGACACAAACAAAAAAATAAAATAAAAACATCAAACAATTAAAAACATGGGTTGCCACCCAAGAAGCGCTTTTTTTTGTTCGAGTCACGAGCCTGACTGTACCCTTATTTAACAGAAATAGGGGAGGTTTTCCCTACACTTAGGATTAAGTGCGGGTGAAAGTAGCGATACACACCCTTAGGGTGGAAATATAAGGGGGTGAGTGAATGGCTTCCTTCATCCTAAAACTACCCGGATAATATGGGTTGATGGGTCGGTTGGTTCCTCTTTTGTCTCCTAGATGTAAATCTAAGGATGGAAAGTTATGTAAAGATTGAGGTTCCGGTTCATCAACACTAGGAAATTCCCTAGAACCAAGAGTAAGGTTATGGCTAAAAGTATTCAAACTTGTATCCTCCAGTTGTGTTTGGTTTAAAGGTTCTACCTCCATTGGGATTCCTAAAGTCTCGTCTACTTCTTCCGGGTAAGTCACGGTAAGTGTGTATGCCTCAAATGATGGTAGGACTTGTGGGGTACTTAGTGGGCTTGTGTTATTTTCCTCATCATTCCTCGTGTCAAGATCACCTATGTGTTCATCCTGTATTATGGTAGTGCCTAACCATGACATGCACTTAGGTGGCTCAACTCTACCCTCATGTGTGTCGTATGTTTTGGTGAAATCTATCCCACTCATGCAACTAGGTAGTTCAACACTAACCATCTCAGAATCTTGGTTTGATCCTAAGTTCATGTTCTTAGAAACTAGGTCTTCATGCTCATACGAATCCATCAATTCGTTCCACTTATGGGTCATGGTTAGGAAGCTTTCCTCAAAATTCATCAAAAGGGTCTTACTAAAAGGAATTGATCCTGATAATGATCGTCAAATAGAAATCACACATGCATAGAATTCATCAAACCCATCTAACTTTACCCCCAACTCCTCTTGGATGTCACTAAGATCACACAAAAATTCATTGGAATGATAGGAAGCAAATCTATTAGTGAAATATAATTGTTCCTCTATTGTCAATGATCTAAATGGAATTTCATCCGCCATAGTAACAAATGAAAATTGGTTTTACAAACAAAGGGTGATAACATCAAATTTACGCCCAATCTAAGTGTTAATTTCCCCCTTAAAATGCTCATCTTTTCTACTTATATGAAGAATATATACTCTTATTTCTTCCTATTTTGGTTTCAGGGTAAAGATGAGTAAAAGTGCGTTATTGATGATTTATTGGCTTAAGAGTGGGAATTACGCATAAAGTTACGTTGAAGACACAAACACTGCGGTCTAGTTAAGTGATGATACTACACCGTTAGATGATTTATACCCCTAGTAATGAAGACTACGCCGTAGCAAGCAAATGAGCTACGGCGTAATGGAGAAAACCACCAAGATACGCCGTAGTTAGTAACTGGACTACGACGTAATAATGAAGATAAGAGCCCTATGCCCGTAACAAGTCATCGAATTATGGTGTAGGAAATATTTTATGAAGACTACGACGTAGCAATCCAGCCAGCTACGCCGTAGAGGTTATTTTGTGAAGACTACGGCATAACTAACTACGCCGTAGTTGTGGATAAATGTGGAGTTACGGCGTAGATTGTCATGGAGTTACGCCGTAGTAATTTATTATGAAGGTTATTGCGTAACTAATTATTTAGTTACGCCGTAATCTATTACTTGAGCCCGAAGTGTCGAAGTCCAAGGACTATAAGTGGCGAAATATTATCAAGTTTATTTTCTTCAAGGACTAACGATATAATGAAGAATTCTTTAGAGGGGCTGAAGTTGTCTCAATCACAAGATGTTATAACACATTTATATGTGTTATATATTTATAATGAAGACAAGGGCCAAAGTTGCAAATAGATGGAAGTTGGAAGCTAAAAAAGAAAATACCATTAGTATATATACATGGTACGCATGATAACAATGGATATTAGGTTTTTGGAGGTTGTTTTCTGCCGACACTCGAAGACAAAAGAAAAGAGAAGCTAGGTAGCTTGGTGGCGTGTGGTTTGTGGGGCAAAACCTTTCGGGGTTTTGCCCCGGTATTCGACTAGGGGATCAAAAGCATTTATCTAGCATGATATGTATTATTTCTCGACACTCATTTATTTATTCATTTTCATTATTCTTGACAACAATTGTGATCTTGTTTGTTTGATGATTGTCGTGATGCCTATTGTGTTTTATTTAATTGCTTTTGTCTTTTAATTAATTAACTACGGCGTAGCCATATATCTAATTACGGCGTAGTCATTTATTGAACTACGGCGTAGTTATATATTTAACTACGGCATAGCCGTTAATTAATTAAATGTTTGTTAATTAATATTTATTGACTTATAATTTATTTATTATTAGTTAATTTATTATTTGATCTTTATTTCTAGTTTATTATTAAGTTTTGTTTGTATACTAACATGGCGAGTCTTGGGACACTCTAGTTCCCGTAGTGTTTAGCATTGGTTGTTCCTTAAAGACTTGTGGAATTAACCCTAGGAAGCAAGTCGCTAGGGATGTGACTTGGTAAGGGTTAAGTGCTAACCGTAGATGCCTTCCCTTGCCATACATGTGCGAATCAACCCTAGGACCACCTACCAATGCTAGACACTTAATGGAGTTAGAGGGGTGTAAGATCTGACCATGCCGCATCCGCTAGACTTGTCCATGTTAGTAGAGGCGCTTAATGACTCTTATGTCTTCGTACCGATGAACCCAAGGCTTTACAATAGCTTTGGATAGGACAAGGTATAAGATAGATCTAGGTGAATTTGACCATCTGAGCCGAAATGAATACTGAATCCCCGAACGAAACTATAATAGATACCGTTACTTTTATTACTGAGAATAGATTACCAGATGACCCTTGGTCACTAACAATTACCTTGGTGAGGAATCTAGGATCATAGGGTAGACGAATTGACCATATGAGTCTACCGACTTTATAACGGAATGAGAATTAGATCTAAATTATTATCCCTTAGTTGTTTGCCAGAAAACCATGCCTAGTTATCACATCGTATTAATTTTATTTACTTTTATATTCTGTTTATTCACATTTATTAGTTTGATTAGTATTCAACTCATAAACCCCCTTTTATAAACGTGACATAGACTTTAATTAGGATCCAAACTCATAGCTCTTGGGACGACCTCGGCTTTACCATTTAACTATACCACACACGACCAGATACACTGTCCATTAGTGCGTAAAAGGTAGACCTTAGGTAAACGAGACTCTATAAATATTAAAACCTGGTCAGTAAAACCCGCATCAAGTTTTTGGCGCCGCTGCCGGGGAGCTATTAGGATTTTAATTTGAGTCTTTATAGTTTTTAGTTCTTTTTATTTTTATAATTTTTGTTTTTCTCTTCTATTTTCTTTGTTTGTTAGTATGTTTCAGGAAGCCATGGAGATGGAGCCGGATTTTGATAACATGACATTAAATGAATATTGGGAGTAAGGAGGAGGAGAGATACCATAGAAATCTTCATTCTAGGAGATTTACTACGAGACCGCTTACTCCAAAGCCTGTCTATCAGTCTCCCCAAACATATTCTAATACGTGTTATGTATCTCCACAAGTGTACGATGAGTTGGATATGGATACCATGACCATGCAAGAATATGAATGGTACATTGCCAATCATTGTCGTGAGGAGATTTGTTTGAATAATCACACTCGCTGGGGAGACCCAGATTCTGACAAAGATGAGTAGATCAATACTGAGTGTGATGATGATGAATTCGGGGATGTGAACCATGAAAGTGAGGACCTTATTAACTTTCCTATTTCTCCTATTTCTAACGTTTTTGCTAGTGTTTGTGAACAGGTTATTGATGAGGACGATTTCGATACTAGAAAGGAGAAAAAGGAGGTCTATGAGGAATTTAAGGAATGGTATTTGGACGCTTATTGGAATATCACGGTGGATGATGTCGAAATGCTTCGGCAAATACTAGTGCCTACCGTAAATAACAAACCTAACCCAAATCTGGATGTAGAACCCTTGACCTCACCTATCACAACCCCGATGACAATCATGAAGCACCAACTACCGACCCGATTTTGGATGAGTTTTTGGATATCACCGTGATTGAAGAAGATGTCGGATGTGATCCTGCTAAGGATGTGGAGCTCGAGCCATTACTTTATGAAGAACCTTTATCACTCACTATGGATGTAGAGGTAAACATGGTTGTTATGGAAAAGCCAGTTAGTCAAAAACAACACGGAATGAGCCAATCTTCAGAATCATCGACTAATTTGGATATGGGTATGGTAAGGAGGGAAATGAAATATCCCTTAAGGTATAATTTTACTTCATCATTTCCCTACACTGTAGCAAATTCACACCCTTACGGTGTTTATTGCTACTTTCACCCGCATTTGATTTCAAGTGAAGGGATGAACGCCCTTTTACTCGGTAAATAAGGGTGGAGTCAAGCTCGTGACTCGAACAAAAACAAGCGCTTCATGGGAGGCACCCCATGCCTTTATTTTTATTTTTGTTTGTACTTTTGCTTTTGTTTGTACTTTTGCTTTTGATTTTAGTAGTATAGTTGGTTTGGTATGCTTTGTTCTAATCATTTTGCAGGTAAAAGAGATAGGTAGACGGTGCAGGAACTAAAATTGGAGTTTTAACTCCAATAAACTGTCCCCAGAACACAACTACAGCGTAGCTTAATTTATGGCTACGCCATAGCATTTTGTAGGTGTCATTCTGTCTGATTTTATCACCTACGGCGTAGCCCATCACATGACTACGCCGTAGCATCCACGAGGTGACAATCTGTATAATTTTACCGCCTACGGCGTAGCTAGGTATTTCCACTACGCCGTAGCTTTCTTCTGTAACAAATAAATTCTAATATTTTTTTATAACAAACATACTATAACTTGTATTAGTTTTTAAATGAACTTTGTGGGAGTGCTCCCTGTAAACCCTCACGAGACTTCACTCGTCCACTTGGGACACCAAGTGGTTTAAAAGGCTTGTTGCAAACGCTAAATGCAACCGTGATTCCTACGAAAGTGAGTTAGGTTTTATTTTATTTTTATTTTTGTACATTTCGTGCTATTTTGCTTTTTATCCAGAATTATGCTTTTTGGTATTAGTTTTTCTTGTAATTATACAGGTTGATGCATTATGGAGTGGTGCTTGGCTGCAAGGGTACAATTTTTATCCGACTAGTTGAAGACCATTATGGTGGTGGATGAGATTATGATGGAGTTGGATATTGCTCGAGGAGGCACGTTTGAAGCATGATACGGAAAGTGCCGTCTGTTGATCATGCCGAGCAAATCTAGGGGGTTCTTCTGTTCCTTTTCTAACCCTTCCTATTTTTCATTTTTATGCTTAGTATGACCCAAGTTGGGGGAAGGATTAGATATAAACACCACTTGATTTTACTTTCCTCATTTTTCTAGTTTTTAATGAAAAGTATTTCATTAGTAAAATCTTGACATGTTTTTCATTACTTAACTAGATTAATCTATACTGAGCACACCTACCCTATATTTCCATTGTGTGAGGATAAGCCTATCAGTTTCTCCCTTATACATAATTCCATAAATATGAGTGTGCCGGTGGCTGTAGTAGACTTCAGAACTTGGCTTTGTATATCTTTTCAAAACCATTATAATGAGCATTACATTGAGGTAACTTAGTGTAATCGGTGCAGCTAGGATATAAGGCAAATTTTAGGATAAACCCAAATATCCCATCAAATTATGTTATGTGTATATTGACTTTTCACATTGATTGGTCAATCCCCCTGTTAAACCCTTTTGTTGCACTCACCTTTAGTGCAAGATACCACTAGATACACCTTTCAGAGCCTTTCCTTTCATTTTGTCACCCAACATATGTTTCGTTACACCTATCGCCTAGCCTACCCTGTAGTTTATTATAGTCCACGGTCCGGGCGTTGTTGGTTAATTTTGATTCACTAGTCAAAGTCGTGGGTTTTGAATAAAGGGATTTTGGAGGAAGATCGGGTTTAGATTATAGTTGATCTCAAGTGGGGGGATGCTTTGTCTGTTCGTGTTGTGTTTATTTATTTCATTTTTTGTATACCTTGTCTTGCATAAAAAAAAAAAAAAAAAAAAAGAATAAAAGAAAAAAATAAAGAGCATGCAAGCAAGTGTTTGTTTATAGTTGATAATAATATAAATCAACTTATGTGTCGTATTGTATTAAGTATTTTCACCTTACGGAGCTTATACTTTATAGACCCGTATCATTTCTATCTCTACTTTCTATTTTAGTGTTTATTTGTCCAATGAGGGCATTGTACATCTCAAGTGGGGGGATGAGAGAATAGAAATACGAGACTATACGATTGTTGGTCTAAATATGTGCAAAATTGACCCAAATTTAAAAATTTTTAGAGCACATAATTTTGTTTTTCCATTGATGATGAAGGCCGAGTTAATGCATCTTATTTGCCTAGTATACATAGATTATGATGCACTATATTACATTTTATATGCATTAACTCGTGTATTGAAGTTATTGAAGACCCATTGACTCTTGACCCTCAAATTTTTGCTATGGGATTGAATGCGACTAGTGACGGGGCGATTGTGGACTTTAGGAATCTATTTGTTTCGTGTCTTTTTTGTTTACACCCATTAAAAGTTTTCACATGTCTTTATCCTACCCTTGTCATTCCTTACCTTTAGCTTATTCGAGTTAAGGAATTGAGCAGTCATAGGTGTCTTGTTTATGGATTTGGGCAAGCATTTGTGGCTTTGTCGCCTTTTCTGGAATAATGGTATTGGTAGAGAGTGATTTAACCCCGTAAACCTTATTGTTGTGTCAACCCATTTGCCTTTTGGAATAGCTGCATCTATAGACTCTAGTGGTGGAGATTAGTATCTTTGCCAAACCTATGATAGAATACTCGCCATGACTGAGCAGTTGAGTGATCACCCCAAAATTAACACTTAGATTAGGTGAGAGTGTGATTTCAATTCCTTTTTCGTGAGGTGCTCGGTTTTGATATTTCTAGCTTAGGTAGTTTTTAAACTCATATCTTCCAAAATATCTTGGGAGATATCTTTTTAGAAATAATTTTGAAAGGTCTACTTGAGGACAAGTAGAGTTCAAGTGGGGGGATATTTGATAAAATCAAATTTACCCCCAATCTAAGTGTTAATTTCCCCCTTAAAATGCTCATCTTTTCTACTTATATGAAGAATATATACTCTTATTTCTTCCTATTTTGGTTTCAGGGTAAAGATGAGTAAAAGTGCGTTATTGATGATTTATTGGCTTAAGAGTGGGAATGACGCTTAAAGTTACGTTGAAGACACAAACACTGCGGTCTAGTTAAGTGATGATACTACACCGTTAGATGATTTATACCCCTAGTAATGAAGACTTTGCTACGGCGTAACAGAGAAAACCACCAAGATACGCCGTAGTTAGTAACTGGACTACGACGTAATAATGAAGATAAGAGCCCTACGCCCGTAACAAGTCATCGAATTACGGCGTAGGAAAGATTTTATGAAGACTACGACGTAGCAATCCAGCCAGCTACGCCGTAGAGGTTATTTTGTGAAGACTACGGCATAACTAACTACGCCGTAGTTGTAGATAAATGTGGAGTTACGGCGTAGATTTTCATGGAGTTACGCCGTAGTAATTTATTATGAAGGTTACGGCGTATCTAATTATTTAGTTATGCCGTAGTCTATTACTTGGGCCTGAAGTGTCGAAGTCCAAGGACTATAAGTGGCGAAATATTATCAAGTTTATTTTCTTCAAGGACTAACGATATAATGAAGAATTCTTTAGAGGGGCTAAGTCGTCTCAATCACAAGATGTTATAACACATTTATACGTGTTATATATTTATAATGAAGACAAGGGCCAAAGTTGCAAATAGATGGAAGTTGGAAGCTAAAAGTGAAAATACCATTAATATATATACATGGTACGCATGATAACAATGGATATTAGGTTTTCGGAGGTTGTTTTCTGCCGACACTCGAAGACAAAAGAAAAGAGAAGCTAGGTAGCTTGGTGGCGTGTGGTTTGTGGGGCAAAACCTTTCGGGGTTTTGCCCCGGTATTCGACTAGGGGATCAAAAGCATTTATCTAGCACGATATGTATTATTTCTCGACACTCATTTATTTATTCATTTTCATTATTCTTGACAACAATTGTGATCTTGTTTGTTTGATGATTGTCGTGATGCCTATTGTGTTTTATTTAATTGCTTTTGTCTTTTAATTAATTAACTACGGCGTAGCCATATATCTAATTACGGCGTAGTCACTTATTGAACTAAGGCGTAGTTATATATTTAACTACGGCGTAGCCTTTAATTAATTAAATGTTTGGTAATTAATATTTATTGACTTATAATTTATTTACTATTAGTCAATTTATTATTTGATCTTTATTTCTAGTTTATTATTAAGTTTTGTTTGTATACTTTCATGGCGAGTCTTGGGACACTCTAGTTCCCGTAGTGTTTAGCATTGGTTGTTCCTTAAAGACTTGTGGAATTAACCCTAGGAAGCAAGTCGCTAGGGATGTGACTTGGTAAGGGTTAAGTGCTAACCGTAGATGCCTTCCCTTGCCATACATGTGCGAATTAACCCTAGGACCACCTACCAATGCTAGACACTTAACGGAGTTAGAGGGGTGTAAGATCTGACCATGCCGCATCCGCTAGACTTGTCCATGTTAGTAGAGGCGCTTAATGACTCTTATGTCTTCGTACCGATGAACCCAAGGCTTTACAATAGCTTTGGATAGGACAAGGTATAAGATAGATCTAGGTGAATTTGACCATCTGACCCGAAATGAATATTGAATCCCCGAACGAAACTATAATAGATACCGTTACTTTTATTACTGAGAATAGATTACCAGATGACCCTTGGTCACTAACAATTACCTTGGTGAGGAATCTAGGATCATAGGGTAGACGAATTGACCATATGAGTCTACCGACTTTATAACGGAATAAGAATTAGATCTAAATTATCATCCCTTAGTTGTTTGCCAGAAAACCATGCCTAGTTATCACATCGTATTAATTTTATTTACTTTTATATTATGTTTATTCACATTTATTAGTTTAATTAATATTCAACTCATAAACCCCCTTTTATAAACGTGACATAGACTTTAATTAGGATCCAAACTCATAGCTCTTGGGACGACCTCGGCTTTACCATTTAACTATACCACACACGACTGGATACACTGTCCGTTAGTGCGTAAAAGGTAGACCTTAGGTAAACGAGACTCTATAAATATTAAAACCTGGTCAGTAAAACCTGCATCAAAGGGCACAAAGAAAAAGATATACTACAAGAAAGCTAATAAAAAGAAAATAAAAATCTCACTTGATAGGAATCTTATGAGTAGACATAATAAAATTAAAATTCAACCTAATCAATAACTATTCCCCGACAATGGTGCCAAAAACTTGATGCGTGGTTTTGCAACCTTGCAAAAGGTTTTACTTCTCAAGGGATCTTGAGAAGCTTGCAATCCCCACCAGGCAGTGTACCTGACCGATGTAGTATAGTGAGTGGCAAGTACCGGGGGATTGATCGTTCTCTCGGGGAATAGTGTTCGTTAGGATTGAAGCTAATCTACTAGGTCTAAAGGTGAGGGATGATTCTTTTTGTATTTTTTATATTTATGGAAAGCAAGTAAAAATCTCGGGTATTGGAAGAGTGGGCGGAATTAGTTGCCAGTCAACTAACCCAAATAGCTACTAATGCAAATAAAATATGTAACAAGAAAATAAAGGTGGTGAACTTCTTATAGTGAGAAAAGCGTGTTTACTTAGATTTCATTACTCCCTAGTTATCTTTTATTGATTAATTGATTTGTCACAATTGCGTAGATGAAGGGTTGCATTCCTTAATACCATTCGTTGGGCCGTGTACGATCTTCCCCAACTCTATAAGCTCCTATCTCTTCCTATGACGACACGTTTAGTATCCTATCATGGCCTCATTAATAGTTACTTATGCATTAAATACAACCAATAAAACCGTAGTACACATCCGATTACGTTTCTTAAGACGTTCAAGCAAGTTACTGTATTGGAAGTTAGCCAGTTTTCTTAAGCCTAACAATAAAATCAATCACCCATAACAATTACTAACAAATCAACAATCAATAATCAATAACTAGGTTTCATTAGATCTAAGCAAACACAAATAAACCTAAGCTAGCATGTTAAAAGAAAGAAAAGCATACGATATAATCAAACAACACATAGACATATTGAATGATTAAAGTATAACTTATCTTCAATTAAACATGGAAGAAAAGAGGGTTTGAAACCCTAAAATTACGGCAAAAGTCGGACTAGGGTTTATACACCAAAAGTTCCTGATGAGTCTCGTATTTTACATGTTTATACCCCCGATATTATATGAATTTAAGGACAAATAACCTTATTATTAGGACTTTTGATACTTAATACAAGAATATATTTGCAGGACAAAGGTCTGGTGAAAGTAACGAGGAATACACGAGATGGATGACTTTGTGAACATTAAAGGAAAAAGACATAGTTTGGACTAAAGCACACCGCTTATATGAAGGAAGAGCGCCGCTTACGGGCATCTTTGGTCAACTATATATCTATGAGTCAAACATAAAGTACGCCGGTTATGTACAACATAAGCGCCGGTTATGCGAAATAAAGCTCGCCGGTTTTACACCAAATGCTCGGCGTACTTCACATGGCAGTTATGCTCTCTACATTAATGAGCTAACTTAAATGACAAGACCGATCATTTGCTTGTCATAAATTTACAGGGACGTACTAGGGTTTCATTTGCATTATAAATAGGAGCTCAATTCGGAGTTTTAGACACACCACAACAACAAATAGTCCTTTGACCCCGAGAAGCAGTTTAGTAGTGGTTTGCACCAAACCACTAGCTAAGAATTCAGAACCACACTTGGTGAAACACTTTGGAGCACGAGTACTTTCGGTATAAACTAAATATCATGTTAGAAATGCTTGTTTACACGTTTTACTTCATGCTAAGTGTTGAGTAGTAACCTTATGTTTGTTTGAGGCACTTTTGCCATGTTTGTTATAAAAATTGTATCATGAATATTGAATCTATGATATTTGCATTTGATATGTCATTGTTTAGTCTCTTATCATTTGTCTTGATTGATCATCGTGATTGCTTAAAGGTCGAAAGATTCAATCATGTTGGTTATATTATGAATTGTCTGTCTATAACAACTCGTTGCTATGCTTGTGAGAATTGCTTAGTAAAACAAATGATAACCTTGACTATGACACGTTTAATGGCTAGTCTCATGTCTAACGGCTTGACTAGAGGAAATGCATGTTTCATACTTCATACTTGGACCACACTTTATGCATTCTGTGTATCTAGAATCAAAGGCCGAAAGGAGATTCTTTTACATGGGATAGATATATTAGTTAACGTGGTCAACCATCATGCTTTACTCTTATGCTTTGTCCATGTAACTTCTGTGATACTACTTCTTATAATTCTCATGTGCGTTTTCTTGAATAAACATACTTTTAATATTAATTGGGAAAACATTTCAAAAATCTTAAATCCAACAAAAACGGTTTTAGTGATAAGTGACAATCATTG
>LBNU01010999.1:28087-42512 GCA_014162995.1 Artemisia annua | reverse complement strand
TTATAAGAATTGTATCATGAATATTGAATCTATGATATTTGCATTTGATATGTCATTGTTTAGTCTCTTATCATTTGTCTTGATTGATCATCGTGATTGCTTAAAGGTCGAAAGATTCAATCATGTTGGTTATATTATGAATTGTCTGTCTATAACAACTCGTTGCTATGCTTGTGAGAATTGCTTAGTAAAACAAATGATAACCTTGACTATGACACGTTTAATGGCTAGTCTCATGTCTAACGGCTTGACTAGAGGAAATGCATGTTTCATACTTCATACTTGGACCACACTTTATGCATTCTGTGTATCTAGAATCAAAGGCCGAAAGGAGATTCTTTTACATGGGATAGATATATTAGTTAACGTGGTCAACCATCATGCTTTACTCTTATGCTTTGTCCATGTAACTTCTGTGATACTACTTCTTATAATTCTCATGTGCGTTTTCTTGAATAAACATACTTTTAATATTAATTGGGAAAACATTTCAAAAATCTTAAATCTAACAAAAACGGTTTTAGTGATAAGTGACAATCATTGGAATCTAATTTTGTTACTTTTAACTAGCAATAAGAAATAACATCCTCTCTTGGGACGACCTGGTCTTACCTCAAACCTTTGCTATAAACGGGGGTTATACTTTTACCCATGTGTTTTGTGTATTAAGGAAAAGGTGAAACTAGTCTAATAAATTTAAAGCTTTCGAAACACATCAAAGTTTTTGGCGCCGCTGCCGGGGAGGTTAGATTGAATCATATTGTTAGTTTTACAAAAAGAAAGTTTACTTAAATACCAAGAATTCTTACTAGAATTTTAGAAAATTTCGTTTCTGAGATAAAAAGAGCGCTGGTTTTTCAGACAAAAACCGTCGAACTTATGACACAGTAAAGAGTAGTTGGATTTGATTTCACAAAACCCCAAAAAACAATCTTGTATAATGCTTTTTCCAGATTTTGAGAGCATAGGACTTTTGTTTCTCTTGTTTATACTATCTGAATTATGGCATGAGTATATAATGCACATTAAAATAAAAAATAAAAAAATATTTTGCTTTTACTTTTTAATTGTTTGCTTGCAAATGCTTTATTGGATTGCTATTATGAATGAGATGATAATTGCAATATATTTTCAACTGCTATTTGAATTGATAAATGATTATATCTCTTATGAAAGACTGTTAAAACCCAGAAACACGTCGGTGTTTTACCTAAACCCGTCGTACT
Organism: Artemisia annua; assembly: GCA_014162995.1. NCBI lineage: Eukaryota > Viridiplantae > Streptophyta > Magnoliopsida > Asterales > Asteraceae > Artemisia > Artemisia annua. The sequence goes on along the minus strand of LBNU01010999.1, from coordinate 41,286 downwards.
TCTAGAAAATTTTAAATAAAACGGCCTAAATATCACGTAACCGCCGTACTTTTATGAAAAATCGCCGAACTTTTCTGCACAAATCCTTGCAGAAAGCTTATTTATTTTCTATAATGATTAAACAAATTCATATCTTGACATATATGATTTATATGAAGTTATTGGAATATGATTATGAGCTTATCACTTATTTGACTAACCTCCTAATGTTTAATTTGATGTTGTGCTGTAATGCCATAGAAATGGAGAAAAAATCAAACTTAGGACCAGTAAGTGATGAGAAAGATCAAGTGGAAGGCAAGAACACTTGGCAGGGAGAAGTCACTTTTGAGATTACAGTTGATAACAAGGAAAATGAACGAAGGGTTCATATTTTTCATAGGATGGAAACTGAGGAATGCTATATGAAATTTATCACACCCTGCTTTGTTGAAAACAATTATGCTAATGATGATGTGGCAGATTTGGACTATAGCAGGAGCTTAATATCAAAGGAATTAATGAAGAAACTAGGGGTAAGCATTGAGGAAAAGGAAGATGGTAGGAAAGAGGTTACTAAGAGGCTGCTAGCGCAAATGAATAGGGACATTTTCTTTCTTGAGTTTGATGTTAACCCTAGTGATAGTGAATGGGAGCATAGTGTGATTTTAGGAAGAAATTTTACGGAGCAGACAAATGGAGTTATAGATTTTTCCAAAGGTTTGTTAACTATTAACCCAGATACTAATGTGCTTGGAAGGAGTTTCTGGAGAATGAATCCTTATGCCCCTGAGATGAATGAGAAAACTAAGGTATTCTTACTTCATAGGATTGGAAATGGAAATGAAGATGGACAAAAATATGTAACACCATGTTATATTGAGGGGATGTTTGCCTCAGATGGAATTTTAGACCTTGACCAAGATAAAAATTTTATTTCCCAGGAATATGTGGTTAAACTTGACTTAAAATATGAGGTTTTGGAGAATGGAGATAAGAAAATTGATAAGAAGCTGTCTATGCAACTAGTAGGAGAAACTATGGGAGATTATATGGAGAAAACCACAAGCTACGAACTAGAGTTCTATGTTAACCCTGTTGAAGATGATGTGGAACCTGATGTAATATTAGGAAGAACATTCATGGAACACACTAGAATCATGATTAACTACCAATATGGAGAAATTACCTTGTGGGCAGAAGTTAATGAAGAAATAGAAGTTGGTCCTAATAAGGAAGAGAATCCCAAACCATCTGAACCTACTTTTGACACTAAGAGGAAACCATCTGGTTCCTACAAGCTGGGTGACATTATGTCACCAGAGCATTTCAATGCTTGAAACACCAAAGTAACACACAAAAAAAAAATGGAGTTGAAACAATGCTCCTTTCTTAATTTTTTTTATTTTCTATGTTATTTTACAAAATTTTGAATAAGTTGTATCTCAAGCTTATGCTTGATGAGTATGCCTCTGATAAGAGATGAATGAACAACATTTGTGAATGTTTATATGATTGCTTTTATTGTTAGTTTATTATCTGTTAAATTCTGGAAGATCATAGCATGCTGTAAGAAAAAATTGCAGAAATAGTCGCCGTTCTTTTCTTAAAGATCGCCGAGTTTTTAACGAGGAAAGCCTTTATAACTCAAAAACTGAACATTTTGACATTACGCGCTAAGATAAAAAAAACACTCTAAAAACACACACACAAAAAAACCGACGGTTTTTGCTGGCCATCTAAAATAATTTCAAACACTTTTGAAGATCAAAACCACAATTTCAACACAATGAGGGTAAGTTTACACTTTTGTTAATCTTTTTTTCTTAGGGTTTTGATGATCAAGAACTTAGGGTTTGCTATGATATTCTGAATTTTGAATGTTTAATGTTTGATTATGTGTTATCTTATATGAAAATTGAGTTTGCCCCTTGATTAATTGTAGAATTATGATCACTTTAAGAATTAGGATTTTTCTTTGCCCTAAATATGAACAATTGCCTATGTTAGTAGAATAATGTTAGTAATTAAACATTTGCTTATGAGATTAGAAGGGAGAATACATGTTTTAAAATTGCTATATCAATATTTGAAGACATTTTGAGTAAGAATGCATGAAATTCTAAGTTTATGATGCTTAAACTGCTATATGTTGTTATTACATGCTTATTTGGAAACTTGAGAATATTTATAAGATTTAAGAGGCCTGAGAAGGATAGAATTTTAATGCCTTGACGTTGTGGAAATAGTTCTTGAATATGAAACAGAGCACTTTTTTGCAAAGCATAAAAACCGCCGGTCTTGAGGGCCAAGATCGCGGGTTTTTTTTTATAAAAACCGCCGAACATTTTCATAATTTTGAAAATTTTATCACGTAATCGCCGGTTTTATTTCTAAAACCGCCATTTTTCTGGAATAATTTGGTCACAGTATGCATGAAACTTGTTTAAATTATTATGTTTGTGATGCTTATGTTTTCTAACAACTAATGTTGTTTGTTTGTGAATGTGAAAAGACTAAAAATGCAGGACATGATGAGGAATCTGGATCTTCAAGACAAAGACAATCAAAGAGGAAGAGGGACACAGTAACTGTGGAAGAGGTATTAATGCCAGTTGTTTCTCATCCTCATCTGCTATGGAGAACATGTAACACTCAAGCACGAAAAGACTACAACAAGGTTTTGAGTACCTTGTACCAGAAAAGCCCCTATGCCCCATATCTGCTAGATTGGAAGGTTTTAAACAAAGCTGGTTGTGCTGAGGAGATAGAAGAGATGTTGACTATTAGGTTGGTGAATGCAGAAGATGATGATGAGGTGTTATTTGTTTCTGATGCCTGGAGGAAAGTTTTTGACATTAGGGAGAATGTCTACAAGGAGTTATGTCTGGAGTTCTATTCCACATTCAATTTTGATGAGACAGTGGGTGATGATAAGATTATGACAGAGAAGAGTATTTTCTTTAGGTTGGGAGGAAAGAAACACTCAATGACACTGGCAAGTGTTGGAGTTGCTTTAGGGTTGTACACTGAAGAAGCTGTAGAGGATGAGTATTTTGAGGAATATTTCGAAGGAGTTGTGAGGAATGAAATCAAAATAACAAATGAAGCATTGAATGAGTTCTGGGCTAGGGTGAGTTCAGAAGATATTTTGATTTTGTCAAAGAGCAAGGTGAGCACCATTAGGAGGAATGTTTTGAAGGTGTTGCATAAAATGATTGTTTATTTGCTTTGCCAGAGAACAACAGGGTTTGATAAGATACAAAAGATGGAATGTTGGTTACTAAGCTTGTTTGAGAAAAAGAATATGGGTGAGTATGCAAACGTATCCTGGGTTGTGGCGCATTGGTTAAAGAAAAAAAGCAAAGGAAGCCAGAGTGACATTGAGTTGGTGTGTGGTCATTTGATCACAAGGTTGGCCAAAGGGTTATATGTGTGCACTGAGGAGAATATGGCCACCAATTCTGCACCAACAGCCTACAGGGCTTTTGATCATGTCACTTTGAGAGATTTGGTAGATGATAGGGGAAAATTGAAACCTGATGTTGAGGGACCAGAAGCTGTGAGGCAACCACCTTCACCAAAAGGAAAGAAAAATAGTTTGGTTGAGAGAATTGAGATTATGGAGCCAAAGCTAGAGTTGATANGAATATGGGTGAGTATGCAAACGTATCCTGGGTTGTGGCACATTGGTTAAAGAAAAAAAGCAAAGGAAGCCAGAGTGACAGTGAGTTGGTGTGTGGTCATTTGATCACAAGGTTGGCCAAAGGGTTATATGTGTGCACTGAGGAGAATATGGCTACCTATTCTGCACCAACAGCCTATAGGGCTTTTGATCGTGTCACTTTGAGAGATTTGGTAGATGATAGGGGAAAATTGAAACCTGATGTTGAGGGACCAGAAGCTGTGAGGCAACCACCTTCACCAAAAGGAAAGAAAAATAGTTTGGTTGAGAGAATTGAGATTATGGAGCCAAAGCTAGAGTTGATAGAGAAGAAAGTTGATAGGATCCTGTACCATTCTGGCATATATACTTTGGTGTTAGAAGAATTGGGAAAGATTCACAACATTAACATGGGAGATTATAACCCACCTAGCATCTCTGAACAGGTTGAGGAAGAAGAGAAAGGAAGCAGTGGGAATGAGAGTGAGAGTGAAAGTGGCAGTGCTAGTGGAAGTGATGGGAGTGAAGACATTGGAAGCAGCAGTGAAGAAGAAGAAGTGGAAGGTTAGGAGTAAAAGTATGCCGGAGTTTGGCAGGAAACACGGCGGGGTTTGTTGTCTGTTGATTTGGATGACCAATATGTTGGTCATGATTTCAAAACAATTTCAAAACTATGTTTAAAACAATTTCGTGGTCTGTAACTTGGGTACCTCTGTTGGTACCCACCTAAAACAATTTGAACACTTGCACCACCACTACCACGTTGGCAACATGGTTGCCATTTAAAACAATTTGAACAATTTAACTACTATGATGCTAACGTAGTATGCCAAGGGCAAACTACCACTTTGTGAAATTGTTTGTTGTATGATGTATGAATGCAGGAAAGATTGGTCCAAAAGATGCACAAGTACTTGGAGATTTCTCGGGGGAATAACAAAGCATACCCGGGAAGTACCGTTATCCTTTATTTTTCCTGTTATACTTTGTTTTTAATTCTAAAGAATTAGGGACAATGCTTAATTTAAGTATGGGGGGAAGATAACTTGAAAAATAAAGAAAAATTTATGCTAGTATATGAAAAATTTTAAACTGTTAAGAACAAAAATCAGATAAAAGCGCCGCTTTTGGTAAAAGAATGCCGTGGTTATAACTAAAGACCGATGCACATTCTAGTGATGTACGCCGATTACGGGGGTATATAAAGTGAAATAAAATTGGAAATAACTAAAGACTTTTATAGAAAACGTATCCAAAACAATTATAAGAAGTCTGAATCGGGACTAATGACATTATTTGCACATTTTATGACCATTACCACTACAAATATGAGGATTTCGAGCCTATATCGGCATATACCTTTTATGCTTGATTTCTTTGTTTATGAGTGTGCCGATAATTTATGTGATTCTAGAACTTGTATTTGGAATCATTATGACACCGCAGTGAGATCACATTCGTGTGATATAAGTATTTTTATATGATAAGAGGCAAAAATTAGGAATTACACCATATATAAGCCAACCTGTGGAAAACTAGAAGGGGGGGGGTTTGAATAATTTTACGTCTTTTTAATTTACAAAAACCTTGTTTATCAAAACACCAATTCAAACTTTATGTTTCACCAATAGACTTGCACAATTATAAGCAACGATATCAACAAGTATATAATATGACAAATGTGAAAGTAAGTAAATAAGTAAAAGGATAGAGTTGGAAAAATGGCACCGTGAGACAAAGGATTTATAGTGGTTCGGCTACGAATCTCCTCTTCGTCCTACTCCAATCCCCGAGCACCTAACTCGGGAGTTTTCTTCACTATGTCAACAAGCTCCCTTATGGCGGAGAAAACCTTACACAACTTTTGCTTACACCGGCTTAACGACACAAAGCTAAATGTCGGGTCCTAATAGTAGCTAGAACCAATCTCACAACACACCACGACTTCTTCACAACTTGAGTACACCACAACTTCGTCACTACTTCTTCACAACACAACTTCTTCACTACTTCACTACTTCACTACTTCACTACTTAATCTTCAACACTACACTACTCTATTCACAACTAACACTCCTAGAACTACTTATAATGTTCACAACACAACTACACAAGAGCTATACACAATATACACAATCAATATACAATACTTCTTAAACTTGAGGTTGAAGGAGTATTCTTCTCTTGCACTTTGGATGATGGTGGATGATGAGGGATTGAATCACTTGAAACAAGGATTAGTAATATAATGATCAAAGGGTTTTGGAAGATGTTTAGAGAGATTTAGATCTGAAAATTTTCGTGCAAGAGGTGAGGAAAAATACCAGATTTAAGGTGGTATTTATAGGGAAAAATTCTGACAAAATCTGACACAGGAGCGTGGCCGGTCCCCTTAATTGTGGCCGCCCCCCTTAAAATTAAGGGGGCCGCCCAGCTGTAACGGCCAGATTTTTTTGTCTTTAGTGGGGAAAGTTTATTTGGTGAAAACTAACTGATTTTGGTTAAAAATTTGAATTCATATATTTAGTATGATTAAAACATTTTCCTTTATTACCAAAATTGTTTTTCAAAAATATATAATATGTTTATATAATTAAATAAACTTTGTATTAATTAATTAAATACCCCTATGATCATGAGATGTATTAAGCACTTGTTTATTCATACCTTAAGTGATTAAGTTGGATATAATGATATAAACTAGCTTAATACTTGTTTACGTAGTAATCTTACGTTTAATGATTTTACATTTTGTGATCGTCAAAACGTAGAGATATCGAAAAATATAAATAATGTTTTTACGCATTATTTATGTCAACAATCTCCCCCTTTTTGATGATTACAAAATCTAAACTCATTAAGCAAAAATTAGTATATATACAAGTATTAGCATGAGTTTATATCAATTCTCCCCCTTTTTGTTAGCATCAAAAAGGTTTATCCCGATTAACTTGGAGCTCCCCCTTGATGTATACTCCCCCTCGTTTTGAGGTCATAAGAAATAGTCGAGATATGGAATGCTTGCAAAAATATTTAGATAGCACAACATATATATATATATATATATATATATATATATATATATATATATATATATATATATATATATATATATATATATATATATATATATATATAAGATAGTATAGTTATATAATATAATATATACTATATATATTTGTATAATGTATATATTACTTAAGTATTTATATAATATCGTGTATGATAGTGTATTAATATATATAATATCTATTATTAATATTACTATTAAAATATATACATATGGTATATATGTTATATATATAGTATATATATAATATGTATTTATAATATATAATCGTATATAATATTATATATATGTACTCTATATATATATATTATATGTATATATATATATACTTATATATAGTATGATATATTATAGTATATACTAGCTTAGTATAGTATATATAATATATATAATATACACATATATTATAAATATATAATATATATGGCATGTACATTATATATATACTATAATATATATATATATATATATATATTATATAAAATATATATATATATATATATAAATATATATATAATATTATATATATAGCATGCATACATATAAAGCAAAGCATATAAGGCAAGATAATGAATTATAAATCATGGCAATAACAACGACATTCATTAATAAATTTATTACAAAATGATTATGCTAAACACATAATCTTAGTACATCAGCATACATGTATGCTTATCTTAGCAAACTATACTAAGAAAGTACTTGAGTTGCCATTATGAGAGGTCTTGCATGGGTGACAAAAGGTTGTTTGGTGATTTTATTTGGGAGTCATGGAGGATGCATTTAATGGTTGGAAGGTGATGGATATGGAGTGGAGGGATTTGGTGGTGGAGATATTGGTGATGTTTTGGTAAGTAGATGCTCAATCCATGTGAGACGTTCATTGAGAACAAGATGTTGTTCTTGGAGAAATGTACAACAAATGCAATTGTTGACATGATTTTCAAGATGGAACAAATGATTTGATGGTGATGAGTTGGTGGATGAGGGTTGTTATTCCAAATTGCGTTGAGTAAGGTGCAACGCAAGAAGAGCATTAAGCTCATGAGCTACCTTGAGCTCTTCAACGAACTTTAATTGTTCGGAGGTAGGAGATGATGGTGAGGTTGGATTTTGATTAATGGTTTGGTTCATGTTTGGATGAGAGTTATGGTGATTGTTTTGAAGTTGAGCATCTTCTACAAATGGGTCATTTAGTAGAGATGAGATGGGTGAAGGTGGAATTTTGTTGGTGAGTGTGATTGTGAGGTTGTCTTGGTGATGTAGAAGAGTGGTATCATTTGGGTAGTTTGAAGGCTTAGGTATTGGTTGGCTAGAGACAACATCATTTGTGGATGATGATTTTTGACAAGTATCAAGCTTTCTTCTCCAAACGGGCTTGATGGAGATTTTAGCAACTCTTGAAAACTTGGGTTTTTGGTTGTTGGGAGATGACATGGTTGTTGAATGATGGAGATTTTGGTTGTAGAATGGATGAGCATTTATGATGGTGAATGGTATTTATAGTGTGATGATTTTGTGTTTATGGAAGGTGAATATGTGTTGGATTTGGTTGATAAAAGGTGTTTGTGAATTCTGGGAAATGAGGAATCAAAATAGGGTGAAATGGGCTGAAAAGCAGAAAGCAAACAGGAGACCTCGAGTTACAGATGGCCGGTCCCCTTAATTCGATGCCGGTCCCCTTAATTTTAAGGGGACCGCCCCTTTGATTTAAGGGGGCCGCCCATGTCTGATGATCCAGGTTGCCTGGTTTGGGTTTTTGGCAAAGTATTTTCAGAATGGTGTTTGTTTTGTGGTTTGGTTTTGGGCAAGACCAACTCTTTAGGCAACTAGGCAAGTATTTTCATAGTCTAATTTTCATGAAAAGCATACATGCTAGCAATTAATAATATAAGCATAATTAAGCATAATTAAGCATGCAAATAAAGCTAATAAGCAATTAAGCATATAGAATATATGAATATAATCAAGCATGCATTTAAAGCAAATTATCAAATAAGCAACAAAGGTACACTAAGGCAACTAATCTTAGAGTAAAGGCACCTAATAGTGTCTAACTAGTGATGGAACAAATATGACTATGAAGTTCTTGAATTTGTTCTAATGTGTGCCTAAATGAAACAAATATGGAGTAAAGATTGCTTCCTAAAACCAAATGATCTTGAGAAACAATCATTAGTCTCCTTGAATTAAATTTGCTTACTTCCAAGTGTTATATATAAGTATACATTAGATTATATACTCATAAACAACGAGAGTAAGACTATTATGCATGATTTTAGAAAAACGTTTTTATTTTTATTCAACAATGAGTTTTCCTAATCGTGAGAATGTTTTGGAAAGGAATTGAGGTTTTATTGAAAGTATAATTATGCAAACAAAATATCTCAATTCTTGATTTTGTGCAAAACAGAATCCTAGACTCAGATTTTGGAGGAAAATAACGAAAACACAGAAACTTTCACCATCAGATGGCCGGCCCCCTTAAATAGAGGCCGGTCCCCTTAATTTTAAGGGGGCCGCCCTTATATATTTAAGGGGTCCGCCCATCTGACACTTGAAAGTGTCCAGAATTTTGAAATTTCAGAAAGTTTTGGTTTTTCAAGAAAGTTCAATCAATTTGTTCCATCATTCCTAATCCTAAACGCAAGTGGTTAAATGATTCACGCTTAAGGGGCTTAGTGAATATGTCGGCAATGTTATCTTCCGAGGCTACCTTTTCTATAGTGATGTTTCCTTTTTGTACGTTATCCCTAAGAAAGTGATGGCGTATTTCTATGTGTTTAGTCCTAGAGTGTTGAACGGGATTCTTACTTAAGTCTATAGCTCCTTTATTATCGCACATAATGGGGATATTTTCTAACCTAATGCCATAGTCTACGAGAGCTTGTTTCATCCATAGTGCTTGTTGACATGCCTTTCCAGCGCTTACGTATTCGGCTTCGGTGGTAGAAATAGCAAGAGCGGTTTGCTTCTTCGAAAACCAAGATGTTAAACAACATCCCATAAACGTGCAAATACCGCTAGTGCTCTTTCTATCTACGTAGTCTCCCGCATGATCCGAATCCGCATAGACAATGGTTTCTATGCCGGATCCCTTAGGATACCATAATCCTAAGTGTATAGTGCCTTTAATGTATCGGAAGATACGCTTAACCGCTTCTAGGTGAGAGGTTTTGGGATCCTCTTGAAAGCGAGCGCAAAGGCAAACACTATACATGATATCGGGTCTACTTGCCGTTAAGTATAGTAGACTTCCTATCATTCCTCTATACTTAGTATTATCTACGGACTCACCCTCTTCATCTCTTGTGAGTTTAATTTCCGTAGACATAGGTGTCTTAAGTGGTTTAGAGTCTTCTAGGCCAAATTTCTTAAGCATTTCCTTAATGTACTTAGATTGGTTAAAGAATATTCCGTCTTCTAGTTGTTTTATTTGTAATCCTAAGAAGAAGTTTAGTTCTCCCATCATACTCATCTCAAACTCATCATGCATGATTTTGGCAAATTCATCACACATTTCTTGACAAGTTGAGCCAAATATAATGTCATCGACATATATTTGAACAATGATAATATGAGGGTCACTTCTTTTAGTGAAGAGAGTGTTATCTACCATTCCCATGGAATAATTATGTTTAACCAAGAATGCCTTTAGTCTATCATACCAAGCCTTTGGAGCTTGCTTAAGACCATACAAAGCTTTCTTTAGTTTATAAACATAATCAGGTTTTGCGAAGTCAATGAATCCTGGAGGTTGTGCCACATATACCTCCTCATTGATAAAACCGTTAAGGAATGCACTCTTCACATCCATTTGGTATAACCTAAAGTCTAGGGCGCAGGCATAAGCTAAAAGGATTCTAATGGATTCTAATCTAGCTACGGGGGCATAGGTTTCGTCATAATCAATTCCTTCTTGTTGATTATAACCTTGGGCGACTAACCTAGCTTTGTTCCTAGTAACTATTCCATTTTCATCTAGTTTATTCCTAAATACCCACTTATTTCCTATTATAGTCACATTCCTAGGATTCGGTACTAATTCTCAAACATCAGTTGTTTTGAATTGATTTAATTCTTCTTGCATAGCCAGAATCCAACTTTCATCCTTTAAGGCTTCATTTATATTCTTAGGCTCTATTGTTGACACAAAACAAAAGAAGTTATTTTTGTCTTGTGCTTGTGATCTAAGTGTTCGTTGGTTTAGGTGACCTATGATGTTGTCTAATGGGTGTGACCTAGATTCCTTAATATTTACAACTTCGTTTTCTTCTAAATTTTCTTCCTCAATATCATTTCTTATGGGCTTTGTCTTACTAACCTCAATAGCATCTTCCTCTATAACATCATCATCTTCTAAAGGTAATGTCCTAGGTGGTGGAGGAGTTTCGTCGAAGGTTACGTTTAATGATTCTTCTACTTTCATAGTATCTTTATTTAAGACTATATAAGCTTTACTATTTTGTGAGTATCCTAGAAAAATTCCTTCATTTGACTTAGGTTCGAACTTAGTGAGATAATCCTTAGTGTTGAGAATGAAGCATTTACTTCCGAATACCTTAAAGTAGCCTATGCTTGGTTTTCTACCTCTTAGTAACTCATAAGGAGTTTTTCCTAGTATTCTTCTAATGGATACCCTATTAAGTATATATGTTGAAGTATCTACGGCAAGGCACCAAAATTTTTGTGGGATAGATTGCTCATTTAACATAGTTCTACTCATTTCCTGTAAGGTCCTATTTTTCAAAGGCTTCGGTCTTATCGCTTAGAAATCTAGTCCACGTGTATCGTGAATAGTCATCTACTATAACTAACGTGTAGCGATTGCCACCATAGCTCCGCACCGCGGATGGACCGAAGAGGTCCATATGAAGTAGTTCTAAGCATCTAGTGGTGGATACTATATTCTTAGCTTTATGACTAGCGTGTGCTTGTTTTCCTATTTTACATGCATCTCAAAAGTGTTGATTATACTTAAGGCTAGGCAAGTTTCTAACTAGTTCCTTAGATACCAATGATTGGATTTGTTGCATGTTTGCATGACCTAATCTCCTATGCCACAAAGTGGAGTTTTCATCTAGGGTCGCTAGGCATATCCTATCTTCCAATTTATCTCCTAGTTTCATGATATATACACTGCCTTTCCTAATTCCTCTACCTATGACTTTATCATCCTTAATAATTACACTATTTTTATCGGTAAAGGTAACCGTACACTTATTGTCACATATTTGTCATACACTAAGCAAGTTGTATGTTAAANATTTATCTCCTAGTTTCATGATATATACACTGCCTTTCCTAATTCCTCTACCTATGACTTTATCATCCTTAATAATTACACTATTTTTATCGGTAAAGGTAACCGTACACTTATTGTCACATATTTGTCATACACTAAGCAAGTTGTATGTTAAATTATCTACATGCTCAACATTTTCAATAGTTAGGGAGTCTTGAGATATCGTACCTTTGCCTATGATTTTTCCACGACGATCACTACCAAAAATAACATTACCTCCATTGTAGGCTTTGTACGTAGAGAATAGCTTGAGATTCCCCGTCATGTGTCTTGAGCACCCGCTATCGTTTACCCATTCGTCGGGCTCCAAATTTATTCCTAGAAAAATTTCATTAGATGCTTGAGCGACTAAGCATTCCCCTTTGTTCTTCTTGTCTTCATCGTCAACTCTTTTTCTTCGTGTTGCTTTCCTTTTATCTTGTGTTCTTTGTCGCTTTTTAATGAGTCTTTTAAATTCTTTGACGACCTTTGCATATTCTTCATCTTCACTTTCGGAACTAGAATCATCATCTTCATCGTCACTTAGTTCCTTCTTGGTTGACATCTCTTCATAGTTGATGCGTGGTTTTGTAACCTTACAACAGGTTTTACCTCTCGAGGGATCTCAAGAGGCTTACAACCCCACCAGGCAGTGTACCTGACCGATGTAGTATAGGATAGTGGTAAGTACGGGGGATTGATCGTTCTCTCACAGGGAATAGTGTTCGTTAGGATAGAAAAGCTACTCTAATAGGTCTAAGGGTGGAAGGAAGATTCTTTTTGTATTTTTTTGTTTTATGGAAAGCAATTAAAATCTCGGTTTTGGAAGAAGGGCGGAATTAGTTGCTAGTCAACTAACCCAAGTTATCTACTTATGCAAACTAAAATAAAAATAATAATCTAAAACTATTGTGGTTGTGAAAACAATATGGAGGAAAGTTGTGTTTACTTAGATTTCAGTTACTCCCTAACTATCTTTACCGGTTAATGATATGTGTGTTACTTTGTGTGGATGAAGTTTATTCCTAATAACTCATGGTTGGCAATACCATATCTATCCAATTTCTATGAAGCTCTTATCTCGCCCCTATGCCTATGCACGGCACAATCATAGAGGGTTGTAAAACAGTGCTCATGCGTGTAAACTACTACCTTAATAGCCTAGTATGCCTGGCCTACATGTTCCAGACGTTCTTCAAGCA
>LBNU01010998.1:110018-137144 GCA_014162995.1 Artemisia annua | reverse complement strand
AAAATAAAATAAAAATCTCGCTAGAAAGGAATCTAGTGAGTAGACCTAAAGAAATAAAAGTTCCACCTAAACAATAACTATTCCCCGGCAACGGCGCCAAAAAGTTGATGTGTGGTTTTGTAACCTTACAACAGGTTTTACCTCTCGAGGGATCTCAAGAGGCTTACAACCCCACCAGGCAGTGTACCTGACCGATGTAGTATAGGATAGTGGTAAGTACGGGGGATTGATCGTTCTCTCACAGGGAATAGTGTTCGTTAGGATAGAATAGCTAATCTAATAGGTCTAAGGGTGGAAGAAAGATTCTTTTTGTATTTTTATATTTTTATGAAAGCAATTAAAATCTCGATTTTTAGAGGAAGGGCGGAATTAGTTGTTAATCAACTAACCCAAGTTTATTACTTATGCAAATTAAAATAAATAAATATCTAAACTATTGTGGTTGTGAACACAATATGGAGAAAATTGTGTTTACTTAGATTTCATTAGTCCCTAACTATCTTTTACCGGTTAATTGATATGTGTGTTACTTGTGTGGATGAAGGGTGTATTCCTAATAACTCATGGAGTGGCATACATATCTCTCCAATTCTATGAGCTCTTATCTCCTCCTATGCCATGCACGGCACAACCATAGGGATTGTAAACAGTGGCTCATGCGTTAAATACTACCTTAATAGCCTAGTATGCCTCGACTACATGTTTCCCAAGACGTTCAAGCACGTTACCATAAAGGAGGTTGGCCAGTTTTCTTGAGCCTAACATCGATGAAACAATCATCCCAACAAACAACAAAACACACCAATTAACAAATAATCAATAGTTAGGTTTCATTAGATCTAAGCAAACACTAGAGAATTTAGCTACTCATGTTAATTGAAAGACAAGCAAGATAGATAGACAACCAACACATAGACATATTGATTGAATTAAAGTGAAGACTTATCTTTAATTAAGCACTAGGGTTCCAAGGGTTGGAAACCCTAAAAGTCACAGAAAATTCGTCTTTAGGGTTTGCCCTAAAAGTTCTCCACAAAGTTCCACACATAATGAATGAAAATTTGGAAAATATATATAGAAAATAAGTTCGGACGGCGTCAGCTTATAGGGCCTGACGCCGTCAGCTCGCCGCCATTAGGGTTCTCGGATGGCCTAGATCCATTTGGGACGTGGTCAGCTTGTAAAACTCTCTGGGCCGTCTCTCTTTAACATAACACGTGACGGCCTACATCTTCTAACACCTGACGCCGTCAGGTGTAAATTCTTGAAATCTTTCTGGCCTGTCGTTTGATAATTGAATTCCACTCTTTTGTCATCCTTACTGACGGTGTCACCTTGTGACTCCTGACGCCGTCAGGTTGTAATTTCCAGCTTCTTTGAGACTTTGTCATTTTCTTCACTTTTATGCTCCAAAAACGTCCAAATGTGCATGTTTTCCAGAATTCCTCTCAAAAGTACCTAAAATGACAAAAGGAACGATTTAGGGCAATATTTGATCACATTTATACGAATTAGGGCTTAAATAACCCCCTAAAAGCGTAACACTTTTCGTCTCATCAAGGAGTCATTTCCTGTTTATCTCGGAGTTTAGCTGCTAACAAGGCTTGTAGTTGCTCAGTAGTGAGATCAGTTGGTGAGATTGGAGCCTTGTCAGTTCGAAGATAAAACGGTGTTGACTGGAGCATTCGTTCAATACTATGCTTGATCCTGGTATTCAACTCTGTATGAATCGGCTTGAGAAGGTTTGACACTACAGGTGTGGTGATAGCAACAAGGTTGTTGTTGAGAAATTCTTCAGTGTATGCTTTGATCATTGCATTCATATCTGCTTGCATGAACTTATCAACTAGTGCTGTTGACTCTTGAAGATTCTTAACTTGTTCTGTTAACTTTGTGACCAGAGTTGTCAACTTTTGAACTTGGTCTTGAAGATCTCCACCCTGTGGTTGTGTGTCTTTTCTCTTGCAAGCATGTCTCACAGCTCTCTTGATCATTTCTGATGCTGTGACTGATGAACTTGCATTTCTTTTGATTGATTTGCGTTTTAATGTTGTTGCTGATGGTGGTAGAGATGAGTGGTGTAATGATGATGTTGAGGATGATTCATTGTCAGATCCAGACGGTGAAGAGTCTGGAGGAGGAGGATCCTTTGGAGGAGAATCCATGGGAATTGGAGGATCCTTTGGAGGTGACTGTTGGTGAAGTGAGTGTGGAGGTGAGTTAATGTAGTCGTCGGTATCAAAGAATTGCTCTTCTTGTTGTTCATCTGAATTTTGTTCTTTTGGTTGTTCTGCAAGAAGCAATCTTTCCGTCTCCTCACTAGCTTTCTTCTTCAGTTCCTCTTCTCTCTCCATCTGAGCAATGAATTCTGGGGTAATGAACTCAGAAGTCTCTTGTTGCTTTTGTGAATCATCAACATTTTCCTAGGTAGCTTCCTTCATGATGGTGTTCCCTTCGGCATCTTTTTCTTTTTCTTCAGTGTGAAGTGGAATTTCCGGAACCAAAGTTGAAGTCACAGTTGTAGAAGGTGTTATCAAGGTGCTACTTGAGCCACCCTCATGTTCAGGTTGATTGAGTGGTTGTGGATAAGGTTGGGGATGGAGGAGGCTGAGACGTGCAGCTTCTCTGAGTTCTTTTTGATGTTGCTTCTCTTCGGCTCTTGTGTTGACAATGATGCTTTTAAGTTTACGTTTATCGACCAAGGGTTGAGCAGCTGGTTCATCTTCTTCTTCATCATTTGCAACGCTACTAGGTTCATTGATGGTTATCCCTTTACTTTTCCTTTCACCCTGATGTAGAGTTCCCATACTTATTTGCTTTGCCATTTCAAGCTCGGGAAACTCCTCTTCATCTAATCTCTGATTCATCTGATTCGGTTTCAAACTCTGATTCACTTTCGGAAGGTGACGGTGTTGGTTCATCTTGGATGGTTTGCTTTGGAGTGATCTTCCTTCGAGGTCTAGTAGCGGGCTTTGGGGAAGACCTGGTTTGTTGTGAAGTTGTAGTACTGCTTGTGCTTCTAGTCTTGCCACCACTTTATCTGCTTGATAAGCTTTGTCACAGACTTCATAATTCTTTGTCTTCTAAATCTTATCATCTAGGAAGTAGTCTGGAATCCTCATTCCCCTTTGTCTTGTTGTGAACTTAGTGGTTTTGACAAAAGCAATCTTAAAGTCTTTGTTGTAGATGTCTTTTGGTTCAGTACGTTCATGCATTCTTTTGAGGTAGTCTGGTGTGTTGTTGCAGAAGTGCTCAATGAGCATCTTTATGAATCTAACAAACGGAATCACAGTCCTTTCATGATCTATATGGATGTGATGGATCATGTCGTTCATTATTGAACTAGCAAAGTCAATTGGTTGCATGCTCATCATTCCCTAAAATACTTGTAGATGCTCTAGTCTCGGATGTTCATGACCAGTTTTTCTACCAGAAATTGATCGTACAATCAGCATGTAGAATGTTCTCCAAGGTTGAGGTAAATACTTCACATTGAACCTTGACAGCCTTGTGAGTGGTAAGTCATCTTGAACATCATATCCTAGATCAATGAGATAATCCAGGATTTCAAGTTCAGTTAACATATGACGGAACTCGTTCGGTGTGGGAATCATAAGGACTGTTCGTAGGATATCCAGATCCACGGTGTAGACTTGACGATCCAAAGTGACTGTGAAGGATTTGTCATCCAAGTTGGCTTGAGCTATGTACCAGAACTGGTGAATATAGTAGATTGGAACTGATGTGGATTTGGTGAGCATAGACTTGCAGGGATGAGCCAGAAGAATGTCTTTCAGAATCTTACACGAATCTTCTTGTATTCGAAGTTTGTTGAAGTCAATTAGTGGATTGTTGTGGCCAATTGTGATGTTGTAATCAGCCAGGACAATTTCTCCGAGTGTGAGCAATGGAAGAGTTTGTTCGGGAGCATTCATGTTGTGTTCAGTCATTGTGTTCTGTAAAAGTATTTTCATGAAACCAAACATCCAGAATTGTTAAGCGTTAGCACATTATTCAAGTTTGATTAAACAGACAAACACTCATTACATTTAACAAAGATGGTTCAATTGCATGGCAAGTGTGATTGTGTCCAAATTAGTGTTGTATTTATGTGTTGAATCCATCTATAGTCGTTAATAATTGTAATACATAACACATAGACATTTAGACAAACATGCTTATAAGTATTACAACAAGTTTATAATTATAACATATCAAGATCACTAATAACAACACACAACAATAGTACAAAATGTTTGAAAGTTGATATATAGAAATTTCACGAAACATTGTACTAAGGAACATTTTCGAGAATTCTCATGAATGATAGTTCTCGAAAAATATTCATTGTGAATCCTTGATAAATCTGATCACGACAATATTGACATTGGAAAGTTTTTGAAAACTTAATTTAGCAAAATTTTTAAAGAAAACCCTTAAAAGAGATTTTCGAGAATTTTATCAAAGTAAGTTCTCGAAAAAGTTTCCTATTCCAAGGTTCTCAATACATTTATCCAGTGTCCTAGATGTTCTCAATAAACTTAGTCAAGAGTGTTCTCGATAAATTTTTCTAGGTTCTCGATAAATTTGATCAAGAGTGTTCTCGATAAACTTAATCAAGAGTGATCTCGATAAGTTTTGATCAAGAGTGTTCTCGATAAATTTAATCAAGAGTGATCTCGAAAATTTTAATCAAGAGCGTTCTCGATAAGTTTATCAAGGTTCTCGATAAAGCACAGTTTCGAAAAATTCTTATACAAGAATTTTCGAGATCATGAAGATATACATTTCTTTGAAAGTTTTTGATTCCTTGAGTGAATACCTGATGAATTAAATGTAAAACAGGTGTTAAAAACACATATTA
Source organism: Artemisia annua (assembly GCA_014162995.1). Classification (NCBI taxonomy): domain Eukaryota; kingdom Viridiplantae; phylum Streptophyta; class Magnoliopsida; order Asterales; family Asteraceae; genus Artemisia; species Artemisia annua. The sequence goes on along the minus strand of LBNU01010998.1, from coordinate 132,280 downwards.
TTCACTGTCACAAGAATTCGAAACATATGCATCCCTAATTTATCGAGAATCATGAAATTATGAAAACAAGTAGCAATATTCAATGTTGAACATCAGTTAGTATGCATATAAACGTAATCAAACCATTTAATTGACCAAAAGAACACAAATACAGAAATACCCAATTCGCATATAAACCCTAATTATCAAAATCAAGCATACATGTAATGTGATTCAATTAACAAGCATAGGCATGATTATAACATTCTAACAAACATATCCCACCAAGAAAATCCAACAAAACACTACCCTATGAGAAAAACCTAAATCGACATAAACCCTAGATTTTGAATATAAGTCAAACGTGTTATTTGTTATGATTGAATGTTACTAGCATGTTTAGAACACTCATAGGAACAAAAGCCCTAAGGAAAATCAAACAAACACATTCGAAATATGTATTTACGAAATTCAAGCAAACCCTAGGTCTATGATTCGTGATTTCTCATAATTCAACCATTGGATTGTTAATTCATCAAAAACCATTTCTTAAAAAAGGCTAAAGATCATTTGAGCACTTACGGTTTGAAGAATTAAAGCCTGGATTATGTCTTTTGATTATGGCCGTTTGATCGAATAAAGGGGGTGTTTGTTTTTTTGTTTTTCTGAAAGAATGAAATAATGGGGGTGTTTGTTTGTTTTGATATTTTGTTAATTTCAAGGTGTTGGCACAAATAGTCCCTGGACTACTACATATGCATCATTAGTCCTAAAACATTATTTTTAACCTTTTTAACTTAACGGACATTAGCAATTAACAACTTCTAGGCATAAGGAAAATAAATGAAGTAATTAACGTAACGAAACGAGGGATAAATCGTGAGATTCCACCATTATTTTGACAACATCATATTTTTTAAATATGCAAGTACACTTGCTTGAGCAAGATTTTTTTATTTTGAAGAATATTTTCTCCCCCTCAACACTTGGTAATAAATTTGAGAAATTTTTGAGGAACCAAGGTGTTGATTGAGATAGTGTACTTGCATTTGAACTCGAAAATAAAACGTAAAAAATAGAAAATCTTTTTTGTGTTTTTGAAATTTTTCAATTTTGTATTTTTGTTTTTAATAAATATTTACAAAAAAGGTTTTGGTATTTGACTCAGTTAATTGTTTTCAAGAAAAGATTTTATATCATCTGGAGTCAAACACCGCATACCAATCCGATGGACCAGTTCAGCAAACCGTGTTGGAGGTAAAGGTTTTGTGAACAAGTCGGCCAGTTGGTACTCAGTACCCACAAAGTATAACTCAATTGTACCCTTTTCAACATGCTCCTTGATGAAGTGATAGCGGAGATCAATGTGCTTTGATTTTGAATGTAGAACCGTGTTGCAGGAGATTGCTATCGCACTTTTCAAATCACAGTACATCGGAATCTTATTGAATAAGTAACCGTAGTCCATCAGCTGTGTACGCATCCAAATGACTTATGCACAGCAAGCAGACATGGCTACATATTCAGCTTCTGTTGACGATAATGAAGTGCAATCATGCTTCTTTGATTGCCAAGACACAAGTTTATCTCCAAGAAACTGCAAACCACCAGAAGTACTTTTGCGTGTATCTATACACCCTGCATGATCAGCGTCTGAAAAGGCTATTATTTCAAAACTGGAATCCTTCGGATACCAGATCTCCAAGTGAATGGTTCCCTTTACATATCGAAGGATTCGTTTAGCCTCATTGAGGTGAGGTTCAGTAGGACTGGACTGATAATGAGAGCACATGGATACAGCAAATACAATATCCGGTCTACTAGCGGTGAGATACATGAGTGACCCAATAATACTTCGGTATTTGGTGGGGTCAACTGGTTTCCCATTGGGATCCGCATCTAGCTTAGTTGTGTTGGCCATAGGAGTATTGTAAGTATCACAACTGGTCATGCCATGTTTCTTAATTATCTCTAGAACATATTTGGACTGATTAAGAAAAATCCCACGGGGTGACTTATGCACTTGTAGTCCTAAGAAGAACGTAAGTTCACCCATCATTGACATTTCAAAATTTTGTTTCTAATTTTGCAAAAGCATTTGAATACTTTCTATTAGTAGAACCAAAAATAATGTCATCGACGTATATTTGCACAATTAAAACGTCATCCCCGTGTTTTTGGATAAACAAAGTTGGATCTAATAAACCTTTAGTAAAACAATTAGCAAGCAAGAAAGCAGTAAGTTTATCATACCACGCCCTGGGGGCTTGTTTGAGACCACAAAGAGCCTTATTAAGTCTGTAGACATGATTAGGATGCTCTGGGTCGACAAATCCCTCTGGCTGACTAACATAGACCTCCTCACGTAATTGACCATTCAGAAATGCCGTTTTCACATCCATTTGATAAACGACCATATTTTTGTGAACAGCGTATGCCAGAAAATATTCGAACAGCTTCAAGTCTAGCCACTGGTGCGAAAGATTCCTCAAAGTCAATGCCTTCCTCCTGAGTGTATCCTTTAGCTACCAAACGAGATTTATTATGAATAACTGTGCCTTCTGCGTCCAACTTGTTTTTCCAAATCCATTTTAGCCCATTGACATAAACTCCTTCCGGTCGCTCAACTAATTCCCATACTTCAAGTCGTTTGAATTGGTCGAGTTCCTCTTGCATTGATTCAATCCAGTTGTCATAAGTGAGAGCTTCCTTAATGTTTTTGGGTTCATCTTGACAAACTATGAGTGCATAAATGCAGTGTTCAGCATCAGAGTGAAGTTGTTGTCTTGTCATAACTGGAGCCATTGTTTGTCCAATGATATTGACGATTGGATGATCACGAGTCCAATGATGTGTTGAAGGGTGAGGGTTATGGAACTGCTGCATATTAGTTGGTTCCAAATTGCGTGTTGACGACTCAACAATATCTGAATGGTTCGAAGTCGGAGCAAACGGATTGAAGAACGCATTTGGATCATAATCGGCAGGTTCGGGTACTTGTGGTTGATTCAGATCTTCAGTTGGGTTGTCTCTATTGGAAGCAGTTTGTTCGTCTGTTGTTGGTGATTCAGTTGGAGGTGCATCGGGTTCTACAGTTGTAGTTGTAGGAACGGGTGTATCAGGTACTTGATTGTTATTAGGTTGAGCAGCGAAACTAGTGGATACATCTGGTGCACGTGTCTCAAGCGAGTCATCGAACAAAGGATCAAACAATGTTTCCAATTCTTTACGAGTTAGTGACAACGGTTCAGCTGAAGAATCTGGAAAATTAAGACGGTTGGTTGCGGGTCCTAAGTTGTTGTGCTCAGAAGCCATTTCTGTGAGCTCATTGAAATTAGCATGAATAGCCTCCTGAATCTCCCTTGTGCGACGGTTGTAGATTCGAAAACCTCTTGAATTATCACAATATCCAATGAAGATACCGACGTCGGCCTTTGCTTTGAGTTTTCCAAGATCATCACGATCATTATTTGGGTAGCATAGAGCTCCAATACATGAAAGTGTTGAATGTTAGGCTTGCGTTTGTGAACAATTTCATATGGTGTGAGTTTATGACGTTTGTTGATCATACAACGATTTTGGGTGTAACATGCAGTTGAGACGGCTTCTGCCCATATATAATCTGGTAATTGAGCATTACTAAGCATCGTTCGTGCGGCTTCCACTAACGTTCGGTTGCGTCTTTCGACCACTCCATTCTGTTTGGGAGTCCGTGCAATCGATGTTTGATGTACAATTCCCACTTTCTCAAAATAATCACGAAGAGTTTGATTCTTGAATTCAGTTCCATTATCTGTTCTTACTATTCTGACTATGTTGCGAAGTTGAACCTGAATTTTCGTGAGAAAGGTGATTATCATTGATGGAGCTTGATCTTTGCTTCGAAGAAAGTAGACCCAAGTCCATTTGGAGAAGTCATCAACAATTACAAGAATATATCGTTTCCCATTGATCGTTTTTACTCGCATTGGGCCACACAAATCCATATGAAGAAGTTGAAGAACATGATCAGTACTAGGTTCTAGTTTTGAACTGAGATGTGCACGTTTGCTCTTTCCTTGTTCACAAGCGGGACATAAGTGATCTTTTGCATATCTGAACTGTGACATTTCGTAATTTCAAGGTCAATATCTAATTCATATTCTATTTCTATTCCCACTTGAGTAAAAATTACATTTTTTACTTTCTACCCGATTTAGCAATTTTCGCGTTTCTAGCTATGCAAGAGCCGTGTTAGGATTCCAATCCTTTTTCATGTCATTAGTAATTTAATATTCCATCATATACTCCTAATATTCAAAAATTTCTATATTTCACATTTTCCGTTTTGTTTCACAATTACGTTAAATTTTGGTAACAACTTGCGTTTTCAGTCTGCGTTTTTGATTTTTAATTTCGTTTTAACACTCCGGAAAAACCCAAGTCTCCCATGAAATATTAAAATGTGTCATTTTAGCACTTCATAACAATTTCATTTTATTTTTGTAACACTTTTCTAAAATTCACATTTTCACGTCACTCGGTACTGCGTAATTAGCGTTTTAAGACAATATTCTTGATTTAAACCCCACAAACACAAAAGTACCCCAAATATTAATCTAATATTAATAAAATCTGATCCTTATCTTTGTTTTTCAAGCATTATTCGTTCATCACTCTTCACTTTCCATGTAACTACTTTTTATGTCACCCGGTAGTCACGTTTTATCGCATTTTGACTTCACCTTTTTGCACCACCTTAAATTAAACATCACCTTCAATATTTAAACATTAATTTACAAAAAAGTAAAAGTTCCCACCCCTTGGAACCCTCACAAAACCGGCCATATCCCCCCTCCCCTCTCCTTGGAAACACAAAAATCACCTTCATCATTTCTCCTTTCTCTCTCTCTTCTTCACATGCAAATCTAGAGAAAATATCCATCTCCTTCTTCCTCCTCCTTGGCTGCCACGAATCACCATCACAACACCACCACCTCTATGATTTTTCATCACCAAAATCATCTCCACAACATCCTCTTTAAGGTGCTTGCAAAAGATGGTGATTTGAATCAAAGATCTGAAGAGTTTCTTGGTGTTTTATTGAAGTTTTCTTGAAGTCTTCCTCAAGATTAATTTAGAGTCATCTCCACAGCCCTCAAGCTCTATTTGAAGAATAGAAGAGAAGGTCCAAGCTTGTGGCGGTGTCTCTTGGTCGTTTTTCATCCAAGCCCTATAAATGTTATTTGTGATTTTCACTTCTAGTAAGCTAATCTCATCATCCTCTTTAATATTAGTCACATGCAAATGGGTTTTTGTTTTTGCAATGAAATATTGGTTTCTCTTCTGTAAATAAACTTTATATTGAAGGTACATATCATACTTGATTCATTAGGACCATAGGTAAAGGGTGATTGTGTTTGGGATAAGTTATGTTTAGGTTAGGGTTGATTTGTGATTGCTGAAATTATAGGCTGTGATTATTGAATGTTTTTAGAATGAACAGTGGCTTTATAAAATTTGTAAAAATTATACAAACCTAGGTATATATCTCAGGGTCGTTTTCCAAAAAGGCTTACCATTAGAAGTGTTGGGATGATTTAACTATGAATTTTATGGTAAAAAGGGTCAGATTCTGTACGCTGTTGGCAAACGGGGGTTAACCCAAGTTTTGCTTCATAAATTTTTGAAAATTAAATATGTAACCTGTACTAGACAAATAGAGCTATCACCTCCAATTGGCCTCACCTTTATAGGACCTTTATATTTCAAATGACGGCCAATACGGTAAGCCATAAAATTCAGTCACACTTTTCTTTAGGACACGTCTGTAAAGAAAATTTATAAAAAGTGGTTAGACCTGCAAATTTTTGAGTAAACTAAGAAAATGTGTTGGGTAAAACAACTCGGGAACTTGCTATTTTTGGGAACCATGAACATATGACTTGTGAAAACCCTTAGTATAATCCCTTGGCTGTATGAATCAAGTATAATAATGTCCATTCAATCTCTTATTAAATTANCTTTTCTTTAGGACACGTCTGTAAAGAAAATTTATAAAAAGTGGTTAGACCTGCAAATTTTTGAGTAAACTAAGAAAATGTGTTGGGTAAAACAACTCGGGAACTTGCTATTTTTGGGAACCATGAACATATGACTTGTGAAAACCCTTAGTATAATCCCTTGGCTGTATGAATCAAGTATAATAATGTCCATTCAATCTCTTATTAAATTAGCATTCACTTAGACGTGTTTCTTGTTATAGGTCCTTTCTAGTTCGATTCGATTCTTCGGTTGTCTTTATTCGTGCTCTTTCACTCCACTACTTAAGGTGAGTTTATAGCCTCGCCTTTACTTACTTAAATGTTTCATCAACCTCACGAGGGGGATACATGCTAGTTTTTACAAACTGAATACAAGTAGTTTTTGGTATGCTGGACCCAATTATATGATTATAGATATTGAATGTTTCTTGCCAATTAAGTCCCCACCATGAACCGTTCATTCTGTAGGGCGCTAGTATTATGAATATGCATATTAGGCTTGGCGGGCTTGATCGAGTGAGTAGCGCCTCACACATAACGGTCACATAATATTGAGAGTATGGGGTAAATGGCAATTTTTACCTTCTCGGGGCACAAAAACTAGGTCAAGGTTCGGTTTCATAAAACTCAATACTATAATCTGATAACCCGACAAGTAATGATCATGCTTGTCACCCGATGAATAATACTTGTATTCAACTTATTACTTATTAAACTCTATGAATTCACTCAACATTATTGTTGACTTTTAGCATGTTTATCTCAGGTCCGTAAGTGACTTCAGCTTGGATGGGCGGCGCAAGAAATGAATATCATCAAGATGGCTCATGTTTAATAAATTTTCACTTAATAAGTGACTAAAACTTTTATTATCTTATGTATTTCTAAACTATGTCAACCTTTTGGGACCTCTTGTGAAACTTTGATAACTTTCTAATGTGAACTTTTATTAAAAACATCTTCGTTTTGAATTTGTTTGTTATACTTGTACTATGTGACTGATAAATAACATCCCATGTCCCTTTCCACTGCGATCCTAAAATAGGGGTGTTATAGATTGGTACCAGAGCATAAATTATAGTGAACTAGGTCTTTTTCCTTTTAAAAACCTAGACTATAATCATTTATTTTTCAAAATCATGAGCTTCGATCATCTTGTCCGATATCCATGCACGCCTACTCCTGAATTTCCTATTACTCCCTCGAGTATATCTTAATTATATTAAAGATAACTATAGGAGCACTATAATTATTATTTTTTTAACTCGTCCGATAATCTGCGAAAGTATCACTCTTATATATAACCTTTTGTGCACTAAACTTCCTAGTGGTATTTTATGCTAATTCATGTGCACTGTGAATTTCCATCCGGAAGTTTATACACATCTTCGAGTGCACCGTTACTATACGTATACATATAGTAAATCTTACTATATGCACTTCAGATATTTTTCAACTATCCTGCTTATTCCTGAAGCATCGCCATATATTATATATGAAATTCTCCATATGAATACTAAAATCTTCTAGACATTGTATGTGATTACAATGGTCTATCTTAGTTCTCAGACATTGTATGTGGTTACAATGGTTTCTCTTAATTCTCAGACATTGTATGTGATTACAATGGTCTCTCTTATCTATCAGATATTGTATGCGATTACAATGGTCTATCTTATTTATCAGACATTGTATGCGATTACAATGGTCTCTAAACTCTATCATCACCGTATGTTACATCATTTCATATAACATCGGAACCTGTTACAATTTATCAATATCTATTGGTTGTCTTACTCCCCATGAACTCATGTTTTCTGAGCATTTCTGCTTACTTTCCGAAGCATCACTATTGATACTACAAATATAAAGTCTATTTATATGTACTTGGTTTACTCTCAACTACTTATCTTTATAAATGTTCTACCGATTCTTATCATTTATGTACTCAGTCTCAAGAGCATCATGTCAAACCCTACTTCTCCCGATTATATATCTACTTCACCAAAACTACTAAATTGTTATACATACTCATTTATTTTTATGATTCCCTAAAACTTTCTCAGGCATTTTGGGTGGCACAACGGTCTCATTTATTTTTCAGAAGAATATTATAATCATTAAAACCTTTTCATTACCTTACACAACATTTACATAAAACTCATCTCAGTCTATCGATTCCCATTGATTATCTCACTATCCACCTCCGAAGATGAATTTGAACATTTGTCCTAAACTTTTGGAACACTACATTACCTCGTAACCCATCTCCTAAAAACACATCAGTTAAATTAAACACGACTTTAACATTTTATATTATAACATGTTTACCCCGAGAGGTGGGATTTATTCAACCCATAATTATCTATTATTTTATATTAACATGTTGCGAGAAACTCTATCCATTACACTTGCTATTTCTCTATCATTTTCTAAACAAGTTTGTTATTATCTTATAAACCATCCTTTCACTATATTACAAACGAAGTTACTATGTTCTTAAGAATTTCTTTACTACAACCTTATAAACTAATAACCATACTTACTATCAACTTATAAACTGTTTTGTTAATCACATATAAACCATTTCGCTAAAATTTTATACACTATTTGTCACTATCCTACCTAACCTTTCGTCACTCATTTGCAAACTACTTTACTACCATCTTATAAACTAAATCACTCATATACAACTACTACTACATAAACTGTTTTGGACTAGTTCCAAATAAACTATCTTGTTATCACCTTGCAAAACGTTCTGTGAGTTACATTATACCCAAGTTGTCACCATACTATAAACCATTTTTGTTACTTTCTTACAAATTTTCTATTAAAGCATAAACTGTTTTGTTATCATTTTTGTTAAATTTGGTTGCCACTCTCTTGTGAATCTTATAAACCGTGTCGCTACTTTATAAACTATTTTGACTACTATCTTACAACAATGTGGTTAAGTCGATAAAACACTGAAAACCATAAAACATTAGAGAAGTTGTAGATGTAACATATAACAAACAAGATCTAGGCAAGAAAGGTGTGTTTGGATCGTGTATGTTTAGAGAGAGGAAGAGAGTGGGTGTTTTCTTGAGAGAGAAAGAGAGAGAAATACTAGTAGGTTAGATTAAGAGAATGAAAAGCACTAACCCTCTCCACATGTGGAGAGGGGTATTTATAGTCTTACAAGAAAAATAAGAAAAACACCCCGTATGGGCTGTGGATCGGGTATATAATGGGTAAGAGCCCCGTCCTTCTTCCACGGTGTTACATAACTAATCTAAATACTAAATAACTATTAATGTAACTACGAGCTATAACTATGCTATTACATAAATGAGGTGACCGATTCTTTCCTAGGAATATTTGTATTCCTAATAATCTCCCCCTAAGCGAGGTCACCTAGGGAGTCACTTTAGGCATCTTTGGTCACTTTTGAAGATTAAGATCTTTGTCTTCTAGCATTCTTGTGATGTTGTAGCTCGTAGTGTTGATTCTTCATATTCAGCACACTTTGTACTTCAAGCATTCTTTTGATCTTGTGATTTGTAGTTCCTTTGGTACGTATGATCTTTGAGCTTTCTTTGAGATCATCAGCCACCGTAAATCTCTAAGTTCATCCTTTGTTGATTTGCCGTCATGTGGAATAGTGACTTTGACCCGTCATTCTCACACTCTTCTATAGGAGACTTTTCATCAGAGTTGCAGAAACATTGTTGTTAGTCTCTTTTCTTTGGTGATATTCATTCATAATGAGTTGGCAGTCTGAGCATGAGGTACGGAATGACATGATTCAGCTGGAGTTGGGTATCAACATCACCATCTTTATATGTTCCTGAAATAAGACAGTTAGCAATAAAGATAGAGAACGAATATGGCTTTGTCATTCATTCTGCGAGGACGTACTACCCTCCGGTTTTGTGAAAACCGACCTGTGATCAGGTAGAATCTCTTTTTGAAGAAGACTCTCCTTGACAGGAATTTCCAGCTTGTAGTAATGAATCTTCCAAAGAATCCACTTCGGAATCATCATACTAAGCATGTTCTCTTACCGGAACATCTCAAAGCAGACAGCACGATAGAGTGAATCGGTGAATTGATATTCAATGATTGATGAGAAAAATGATTTATCTAAATCACTTGCGTGTCACTTGATAAACAATTTTTGACACGACGAGTGTTTCGTAATTTTGAATCTCATTTCCAACAAAAATACTTTTGTTTTGAGAAAGAATATCCAATCAATGTGCTTGAAAGAAAGTAGATTAGCACATTGAAAGGTTTTACAAAAGCATCCGTCAATCCATATCCTGGAACAAGTTTTATTCAAGGTTGAATCGCACAATTGTTGCTTTCCAGTTGTCACTTGATCGTTGATCCAAAACGGATCTCACATGTCACCTACCAAGAGCTTGAAAGATGTTCGCTCTAGAAGGATTTCCATCGTCATTGTGAATAATTGAATATCACTCGGATGTTCTGGCAATACCACAAGGATAATGCGTAGGACTCTAAATATATTTCTTACTTTCCACGCTGTATCAAATAGTAAGCATATTGGAATTATGTCCTATCGAGATTTATTGATGATCTCTTGGCTCTAGACTCAATAGTGCATTTTGATCTGCTTCTGGAGACTGGGGAGGCGTCTCCTGTTTAGGTACCAACATGGCTCGCAATGAGCGGTCGATACATTGCACAGGGTTCCCCGTGAGAATGAAACAAGTCCTTTTAAGAGAACTTGAGTGGCTTAGGAAGGTTAGTGCAGTGCGTCATTGGGCCATGACGTCTTGTCTTCAATACCGGTGTTACCTTAGTAACCACCAGTAGCATATGAGTTGAACCCGGTTTCTGCCCTAAGGTTGAATAAATGGAGGGCTATTTCTTTTCACCCTTTCTCATTTCGATTCTTTTTAATTCTTCAACCCCTTCAGTGCTTACCGAGACTCCATCACTAGAACCTTGTTGGGTTTGTTCTAGTCCTAGCTCTATCTCAGTCGGCACTCTTCCCTTTCTCACTTTTCTCATTTTTTCAATCATTCCTAAGGACTTCTAATCTATCTAAAGGATTGTCCCTGGGAAGATCCTTCCGGTTTTGGTGGATCATGGGAACTCACACCTAACCTTAACCATCCTTATAACTTCGTGCATTAAAGTAAATGGTCAGTCTTTGGTACTTTTCCACAAACGCCTTTTGCTCCCCCTCAATATGTGCATCGGTATTCGAAAGAGTTTAGCACATATACGAAAGAGTTTAGCACATATATGGGAGCCTATTATTGAGTCCAAAAGATCACATTTGATTATCAGATTTCATATTTAAATCACATTCTCTTCCCTGATCAAAAATTTCAAACCTTTTGAGATTTTGGATCTCAATTGATTTAAATAACTTAGAAAACTTTTGGGAGAAAATGTGGTCAGTTTTAATATTTTCTGATAAAAAGAACCTTTTTATGCTCCCCCTAAATCTGTGAAGGAGGTTGTTATGTGTCAGAGTCGATGAGTTTTGAAAAGATTTGAAGCTTTAACGAAAAACTGTTTGAAAAATTCTCATACTGACACATAACCATTACAAGTTGTTTTATTGCTTATTATGTACAAAGAGTTGCGTTTTGATGATTTTATAAAATTTTGAAATCACTCTCCCCCTCAATCAATGACCCATTTATATTTTTGACGAAAAATTGTTTGTCATTGATTGAGTGATGAATTTTATGAAAAAATTTCCATTTTGATTTCCAAAAAAAATTCATGGTATCACCAAGTTTTGCACAAATACTTTCCTGAAGAATCATAGAATGGAAAGCATTTGCGTATGCAAAGAAGACTTCTCTTCTTTAACCAGAAGTGATGCACTTAAACGTACATCATTCGGAAAGGCAAGAATGTTAAGTAATTCAAGCCTTTGTTAGCAATAGCCGTCTTTTTGGCGACAAGCTTTCCCTTACAATGAGTTCCGGGTTGCTATCTGACGTGATAGCAAGCCCTAAAATTAGGCCCGGGTTACAGTCTGAAGTAACTGTAAGCCATCATTAGATATTTGAGAAACGACATATTTTAGAAAATAGTTTTATTAAAGACGAAAAACTCTCGCTCAAGCATATGTATGCCTCCGTGTCATNATGTTAAGTAATTCAAGCCTTTGTTAGCAATAGCCGTCTTTTTGGCGACAAGCTTTCCCTTACAATGAGTTCCGGGTTGCTATCTGACGTGATAGCAAGCCCTAAAATTAGGCCCGGGTTACAGTCTGAAGTAACTGTAAGCCATCATTAGATATTTGAGAAACGACATATTTTAGAAAATAGTTTTATTAAAGACGAAAAACTCTCGCTCAAGCATATGTATGCCTCCGTGTCATTATTGAATGACATTTCTAGAGACGTACATAATATTGATTACACGAGAGACATGTCGGGAGAAGAATATTTTTTGGGTTTTTGAAATGAGTTTTTGTATTTTTATGAGTTTTTGTTTAGCTTATATACAAAGGATATTAGAAGCCATTTCGTTACTCCTCAGCTCCTTCCTGAAGACGTTTGAGAGTGTCTGGTGATAGACTCTTCATGCCAAGGCGTGGGAGAATGAATTCGAATCGTTCCCTTGGAAGCGCCTTAGTAAAGATGTCTGCCAACTGATATTCCATCCTCACGAAGTATAGCTCAACCACCCCTTTCTCAACTTGTTCCCTTATGAAGTGATGTCGGATATCAATGTGCTTGGATCTGGAGTGTTGGACATTGTTGCAGCAAAGAGCAATTGCACTTTTGTTGTCACAATACAGAGGGATTTTGTTGAATTTGAAGCCGTAGTCTGAAAGTTGAGACCTCATCCAAAGGATTTGAGCACAGCAAGATGACATGGCTATGTATTCAGCCTCTGTAGAGGATATGGAGGTACTCATTTGCTTCTTAGACGCCCAGCTCACAAGTTTGTTACCCAGAAATTGTGCACCACCCGACGTGCTTCTCCTCGAGTCTTGACACCCTGCATGATCTGCATCTGCATATGCTGTCAGCTCCATTGCTGTTTCCTTCGGATACCATAGACCCATATGAATAGTCCCTGATAGGTATCTAAAGATTCGTTTAACAGCTTCCAGATGCTTTTTGGTAGGATTGGACTGATATCGGGCACACATGCACACTGCAAATAGAAGGTCTGGTCTACTAGCAGTGAGGTACATAAGAGATCCAATCATACTTCGATATTTGGTTTGATCAAATGGGATTCCAGAGGTGTCTTCATCAAGCTTAGAGGTTGACACCATGGGAGTGTCAACAGGATCACATGAGTTGAACCCAAATTTCTTTAATATCTCATTAGCATACTTGGATTGATTGATAAAGATGCCTTCAGGATTTTGCGAGATTTGAAGCCCTAAAAAGAATGACATTTGTCCCATCATTGACATTTGAAATTTAGAGCTCATCTCAAGACAAAATTGATCACATTCCGCAGCATCAGAAGAAGCAAAGATTATGTCATCTACATAGATTTGCACATGGAGCAGATGTTTGCCTGATTTCCTTGTGAATAATGTTGGATCCACGACTCCTTTGGAAAATCTGTTAGCCAGAAGGAACTTGTATAGAGTATCATACCATGCCCTGGGTGCCTGCTTAAGTCCATAAAGATCCTTCTTCAGTCGGTAGACATGATTTGGATGCTCAGGATTCACAAAGCCTTCTGGTTGAGAGACATAGACCACTTCCTTCAATTCACCATTAAGAAATGCAGTCTTAACATCCATTTGATAGACGATCATATTTTGACTGGCCGCGTTTGCAAGAAATATTCTGATTGCTTCAATTCGTGCTACAGGTGCAAAGGATTCCTCAAAGTCTATCCCTTCTTCTTGACGGTATCCCTTAGCAACAAGTCGTGCCTTGTTCTTGAGTACATCTCCATATTCATCAAGCTTGACCTTGAATACCCACTTGAGTGCTATGATCATTGCACAATCTGGAGCAGGCACTAATTCCCAAACATCAAGTCTATCAAACTCGTGTATTTCATCTTGCATAGCTTCGAACCAACAACTTTTAGTTAGTGCCTCTTTGAAATCTTTAGGTTCGACTTTGGATAGTACTGTGTGAACAAAACACCATAAGGCATCAGTGGCAAGTTGCTTTCGTGTGGACACTGGTCGTGAAGGGTTTCCAATGATATTATCAATTGGGTGATCATTGGTCCATTTCCTGAGATGTTCATGTGGTTGGGTGGATGATGCTGAGTTGCTCATGTTGTGATCTCCCGAAGTAGATGTATCTGAAGAGTATTCAGGAGCAAAGATGTTTACAAAAGGAGCTTCAACTGGAGGAGTGACTGAAATGTCTTCAAAAGAATTACTTCCTGCTGGGACTTGCTGTACCGTAGAAGTCTGAACACTGGATGATGTGAGTGAATGACTTATGGAGGGAGCTTCTTGACTGATGGAAACTGACTCATTAGGACCGTCAGGATTAATTGGAAGAGGAGCTTCCACAACCGGAGGTAATTGTGAAGAGTCATTAGTAGTATCAACAGCTGGAGGCTCAAAGTATTCATCAAACATTGGATCAAACAGAGTCTTCAATTCTTCGCTGGTGGGAGGTACATAAGATGTTGCAGGAGAAAGATGCTGTACAAGACCTGAACTGATTGGTACAGGAGTGAGTAGATTAGGTGCGGGTTCGGAACTAGATTGTCCAGAAGTCGGATGCTCAGTCAGCTCATCGAATGTAACGTGAATTGTTTCCATGATTTGTCGGGTTCGTTTGCTGTAGATTCGGTATCCCTTGCGTTCCGGAGCATAGCCAAGGAAGAACCCAATATCAGGTTTAGCCTTTAGTTTTTCCAGATCTTTGATGTCGTTTGTGGGGTAGCAAAGAGCTCCAAATACCCGTAGAGAAGATAAATCTGGTTTCCTGCCATTCACAAGCTCATATGGAGTTTTGCTGTACAGAGTATGAATCAAGGATCGGTTTTGAGTGTAGCAAGCTGTGGCAATAGCTTCTGCCCATAGAAACATCGGAGCTTTGGAGAATATCAACATGGTTCGTGCAGCTTCAACAAGAGTCCGATTTCGTCTTTCGACAACCCCGTTCTGCTGTGTAGTGTGTGGAACACTTTTCTGATGAGTAATGCCCATATTTTCATAGAACTGAATAAGTTGTTTATTTACAAACTCGGTTCCATTGTCTGTTCTGATGATTCTGACATTTTTGTTGAGTAGTACTTGCAGCTGCTTGATGAGTTTGATGATGATTTCAGGAGTCTCATCCTTGGTTCTCAAAAACTTCACCCATGTAAATCGTGAGTAGTCGTCGACTATCACAAGTACATATTTCTTCCTGTTAATACTATGCACTCTCATGGGCCCGCATAGATCCATGTGAAGGGTGTGAAGAACTTCCATGTTGGTGTTGACAGTTTTGGGTTTATGAGCATACTTTTTGCTTTTTGTAACACCTGGTATTTTTCCTAAAACCTAATCCTAGCCAAACTTCTATTTTTAGAGCCCGAAGCATTTTAAAACTTTAAAGCATGCTAAATTTGATTTGAAGAGCGTGAGATATATTAGGAACGAGAATTTATTTGTAGACTAGCTCAGCACAACCTAGAAAAACTCGAATTTGTTTCACTTGCCAAATTATTTGATTTATTATGAGTTTGAGAAAAACTATGAAGTTTATGCTTGATTTTATTGGAAAAACTATTTCGAGAACGATGGCGCAAGTTTTATAATTTTTCGAGTCCGTTTGCTATGTCATTTGGGTCCCGAACCGTTTTATGAAGAAGATTAGCTAAAAACCCACCCATAACACCCATCTATAAATACCCCTACCCACCCTTACTTTCACATTTTTCCAACTCAAAAACACACACACTTCCCCTCCTTCTCTCTTCTTTCTCTCTCTACAAAATCCGGCCACCCTTCTCGCCGGCGCCGCCCTATTTTCCGGTCACCGGAATAAATTCCGGCCAAACCCACTTACACCACCCATCCAATCTTATAGATCGGGACATCCCCGACTCATCCCCGCAACCCGTTTCACCCCAATCGACCCGACGCGCCCTAGATCTACGATTGTAGATTCGACTTTTTCGTTTTCCGGCCAAAACTCCTATTTTCCGGCGAACTCGTTTGGTATTCGACCCCCTAAACCCCTTCTAATCACGTTTTGTTTATAAAAACTTAACAAAACCCTAACCCTAATTTTCGTTATTAAATTAAACCGAAAGTTTTGATTTTATTTTTAATAAAAACGTTTTAAATAAGTGTTTAATGATGTAACTCGTGTGGTTTTCACCTTGTGGTCTCGTTTGGGTCGCGACTCGGTCAACTCACCGAGTCAACTCGGTTGACTCGGTGAGGGTTTTGTTATTTGGATGTTTTGGTCGAGTTAGGTGACGAAAGGGAGTATATATTTTTGTTGTTTGAATTAATTTTGGGTTCCGTTTGGTTTGTTCGTGTGTCGGCAGCCGTGACCCACCACCACCGAGTCATGGTGGTGGTGGTGAGTGGTTATATTGGTTGTTGGTATTGTTATTTGGTGACTTGGGTGTTGTAATAATTATGTTTAGGTTAGTTTTGGTTAGCCGAAGTGGTAATTGGGATTGAAGTTGTGATTATAGGATTAGTGACGGGTTTAGGATAGAATTGGTATATTTTGGTTGAGGCGAGATATGGGATTGTGATGTTTGTTTCGGATTTGGTTTTGGTTATGTTTTGTCGGGATTGGTTATTAGTCTCGGATGGTTATTGTTATTATTATAACCTTATTATTATTATTATTAGTTTTAAACGGTAAATATTAATACGAAATAATAACTATGAAACTAAAATATAAAATTGTTAAAGTTAACTTAATTTGGATGACGGACTTGGTATCCGCTTTGACGACTTATATTATGACTTGTGAACTTGTATTGGACGTATTGGATTTGCGGCTATGGTTATTTGGACTTATGGACCCTTTGGTACACGAGACGGTAGGGTACGTTAGGCCCTTATAGATCTTAACGTACCTGGAACCCGAACTATACGAAATGGTCGATAAACATGAACAACTAATGGACAACGTGAATGATATATCCAATCATATTAATATCTACACTTATATTATTATTAACATTATTTATATTTAAAAGAGTCGATGACTCGGGAAATGCTTTATAAACGGGCAGGTCATGCCAAAATTTACTAAAAATATATATTATTTTCTTACTATACTTTAACGAATATAATCTTATTATATTTTGGGAAATGGGTAATACCGAGACTATTAGGAATTGTTGTCTTTCTTTCGTGTCTTTTATTCTTTTCTGTTCTTCCTTTCTTTTGACGAGTATTCTTCGAGTCTTTCTTGTTTTCTCATGTGTTTTGAGGTTCGCCGACTTAATCTTTTCTATAGTCTTCCACACGAGACTGCTTTTGGAAAATGTTTTCTTTTAAACGCCATCATCTTTTATAAAACTTCATTCAAGCATTAACTATTAAAGTATTCGAGTACTATTGCTGAGTTATGATATTTATATGATTAGGTTGTGCTGAGGATTGTCTGCTGTGAGGCGTATTTGTTTGGTTGACATATATATCTCGTTACCTGCTGTTGTTAAGGTGTGATTCATAGCCCCACTTTTTATCTTTTAAATGTTTATAAACCCATGGGGTGAGATACATGCTTTAAATGTTTTCTGAGCACAAGTATTTTTGGTATGCTTTCCTGATTGGTATGCTTTCCTGACGATGTGCTAAGTAGCTCTGCCTTGCCTATGCAAGACCCTCAGATCATGAACCATTAATCACTTGCGAGTGAACGCGAATATAGGGATATAGCGCTATAGGAATTGACCCTCCCACTCCTTTTGCTAGATAGGCAAATTGTGGTGTACTATATTCGATTTGTCGAGTAAATGGCAAGTGCTCGACCTTGAGGGCATTGTTATACTATGAAATTCCGCGGTTATATTGATATTATGATTGTGGTTAACGTTTGCGTGTCATGAGCTTAGCATCATCAACAATGTTATATGCACAGGGATGCCTCTATACATTGGTTGTTATCTTGATTACCCGATATTAGCATATGTTGCTCATATCTTATGATTAAACCTTGTGCTCAACTTTATATTTTAAACCTATGGATTACACTCAACCTTTGTGTTGACTTTTTAAGCATGTATTTTCAGGTAATGATGTTTAGCTTGGCATGATGATATAATGGGCGTGGAGGAGTGGCATTGGCTGGAGTGGTATTCTGTCACGGCAGCTTAACTACTTTACTACCCTATTTTTACATGTCATTCGTCAAACCTTTTGTGTCTTTTACATTTCCGCTGCTATACTTTGTTTATTTTTCCGCTGCAAACTCTATTTACTTTTCCGCTGCAACTTTGACTAAAGAGTACTTGTACTCTAAATGGTTTATAAATCGAATGATGTGTTTTGGTCACATTTTAAACGTCCCGAGTTGTGGTCGTTTACTATAAATGTGCCTGGTTTCTATTTTCGTAATACCCCCAGCACTGTAGCTGCCATATTTGAGTTGGGGGTGTTACATCAAATTCGTCATCATGTTCATTCGTCATTTTGGTTCCGCTCTTCGTCGCCGGAATGATATACCATTGTTGCCACCACCGTCGTCGTTGTTGTAATCACAACCATCATAACTTTGTACATATGAAAAGAGTAAGATCAAATGAATTACACTGATGAGAAAGTTTGTGAAATAGACTGAGATGAGTGGGCTAATGTGATTTGTGAACTTTGTGTGTGAATTTGTTGTGATTCTACATGTAAAAAATGATGGTTGAATGTTTAGGAATCAAATCAAAGGAGTATGCGGTTCACGAGGTTGCGAAGCACTCACCGCTTCCAAAACTTTTGTTGTCGATTCTTTTACTAAATCAAATTACATCGCACGATAAAATGCTATCTTTTTAGTGTTTTACTGTGTGAATATCTGGTGTGTATGTTGCTATTAAAAGAATTAATTGCAAAAGTTAATATAAATCATACACTAATATACTTGAACCGCTGAAGGCATACGGTGTATGAAACTCTGGGCATACACCGTATTGAAGACCTTCTCACCAAGTTAAAGTTGTCAAGATTATTGAAGAATACGACGTATCACATTTCATTAATATGCTACATTTAAAGATATGCATGTATACGTTGGGAATATTCTTTCTGATTCTATACTCAAGAAATCTTGGATGCGTCGTATCACTACTCGATATGCCGTAATGATTATTTTACTTTATAAATAATAATTTTGATTAGGGTAGTAAGGTAAAATTAAATAATTTCAACTTTGATATTTTGGTGGACAATTAAAAAAAATAAAAAATAAATAAAAGGAAAAAAAAAAAAAAAAAGGTGAATAATAATATTGGGATGATGGGAATATTCGTCTTACAAAATAATGACTAACATCATTCTAGATAACTGAAAAGTCAATATATGATCGATGACGTGAAAACGACCCGATATTTAGTCATTTAGATTGAATATCAACATTCCCGGAGAAAATGTTATGCCAGTTGTGGAAATGTAGAGCATGCATGGACCATCTATAAACCATATTTACATCATTAAACGAGTCTGGATAGTTGAGTAAAGACGACTTCTTCTTAACTAGTGAAAAGTAATAAAATGTAAAAATGGTTTGCTTAACTTATAAATAGTAAAGCCAATTTTTCGAAGGCAACTAAAAGATTTATAGTCACTTTTAAAACATGGACCATTTTTCTAATAAACAAGACTCCACAGTCTCTTAAAGCTTTTGGCTTTTACAGTCTCAAAACGCATTTAAGCCGAATCTTATAGTTGTGTAACCGTACTAATTAACAAAGGTCTCATCCGAATCTTAAATACTACTCCCTCCGTCCCATATTAAGTGTCCACTTTTATAATACACAAAGTTTTAGGATATTCCACTAATTAAATTCTCCACCAATCAAATATTAATTTTACCCACTAAAGTCTCATCTTATTGGTTGAAAGGTACAAGTGGACACTTAATTTAGGACATCTAAAAATTCCATTGTGGACACTTAATATGGGACGGGGGAGTAGTAATTTAGTTTTAAACCAAACATGTAAATTTCACTTTAATCTCAAACCTTCTAGAGAAAAACCTCTGTACCAAGCGGGCCTAAGATTATAGCAAATGCTTAAAAAGTCGTTGTTCGTAATCTCATATTCCAGGAAAGTAGGGTATCAAAAGAACTAGTTGTTGCTTGTTTGGTAGTGGTATCCGCGTCAGCAGCTAATACGACACCTCATCTCTGACGCATTAGAACATAGTATATGATATTCCTAGTCTTATCACGCTTATAAACAAATTAAAATATGACTACCTATAATTTTTCAATTAATAAATTGTTCCTTTTTAAAAGTGCTCATAATGAAACCAAGTTTAAAGTTTTTAGTAAGCAAATGACAAAAGTTACCATAATGCAAAGTTTGCTTGTTTCGCATGCAAACAATTTATTCCAAAAGAATAATATCAGGTATATTGGGTGTTCTTAATTGATACTTTCAGCTAGCACACAGATAAACATGTGGGTGTTATTGCTTCCTAGCCACAAGATACTTTTCGATGTTCGTTTGTCCTAGCAAGCTAGCACACAAGTTTATATAAACAATCTCAACTAATGAATTAATGGTAAGACATTTCTTTGTAAAAGTAAAATATTTTGTTACTCCGTATATGGTAAGTTCGGATATGAAGAAGTAGTGCAAGGAGGGAACATTCGAGTTTCCCACATAACAAAATGAAAAGTCAAAAGCCACACCAAAAACAGGAATGTTTTTCACATTGGGGGGCATCCGCCTCTTTCTATCGTCAGAGTAGTTGCTTATGCGCTTTGTGAAAGCGTCGACTGTTTGTCGACGCCAAGGACGGGATATGTCATCATCGTCCCTGCGACGCCTCCCTTTGGACTTCCAGTGTCCAGTGTCACTATCCTCGTTGTCCGAGGAGTCGTCTGTGGGAGAGCTGCTTCCTCTACGACGTTTACGTCGTTGTTCCTCTGAACTCGAGAAGCTTTCATCATGGGATATCCTATCACCTAGTCTTTCGTGGATCCTCCTAGAAGATCCTTCGCTAGGTGAGCGGCGACGCCCCAGTCTGTCCTGTATTTTGCGAGCACCCAGCCGGGCATGGACATTGGTGTGTCTCTCGCTGCCTACTCGTTCGTCCGAGTATTGTGAGTTTGATGGCGTACCGAGCCTAGCCTTTGCACTGATACGCCTCCTGTTATTATCGCGCTCTTCATGGCGCAGGGAGGAGTCTCCATCGAAGTCTAGTCGGTTTCGTAACCTTCTTCGTCCTTCTTCCTGTAAGAGAGTGCTCAGGGTTTCAAAGTTCTGAGCTACAAGGTCTTTCAACCTTGTGTCTGAGGAAGGGGGATTTTCCTCCAGTGCAGGGGTATCTTCCAACGTAGTGAACACCCTCCCCCTATCAGGCGCATTCGGCGCTGTGTTGTCCACAGCGATCGCTACTTGGTGGGGAGTTGCGAAGAGGGTGCGCTGGAGATCCTCAATGTTTGGGACTACCGTAGTAGCCTGAGCAGTTGTAGAGGGTGCATCTCCCGTTGGAAGGATCATGGTGGTTTCTGCTTCCTGTCGCCCAGGCGCACTGGTTGTCCCAGTGTTCTGCCTAGGAGGTACATCAGGGCAGTTCCTTCTTGGAGGTTCACCACGCGCTTTATCCAACTGTGGAGTCCCTTTAGATGAATTTTTGTGTTTCGTCATTCTAGTCCTTAGTGTATGGTCCCACGGATGGCGCCACTTGTTGATACAAAAGTTGGGCGTTCCTTGTTTGGATTCCTTCCTTCGTATCAATTGCTTGATATTGCTTGAGACCTGCGCACCAAGAAAGAAACAAACACCGTTAGGCTTATCGAGGGATTGTCTCCCCCGATTATCCTCCGGCGTGAGAGTAAGTAATCGTAGTTTTAGGGTTTGTGAGAAGAGTTAGGATCGCTTTATGAATCGTACCTTTGCGAGGGTTAGGGTTCCCTCTATTTATAGGCATGTAACCGATAAGGTTACTTGTTCCTTACTCTACGGCGTATCCGCCGATATCGGATATTACTAGTGAATATCTTCCTTGTTTAGAAGATATCCCTTTATCCGTTCCATAAATATATTTTGGGCTTGGGCCTTATGGGCCAAAGCCATCCAGTTGGTAGTCCAACTGTCATGAATTTGGGCCACGCGTAGCGGGCTTAAATATTAGTATTGTTTACTAATCGGGTCCGTGA
>LBNU01010998.1:89621-109860 GCA_014162995.1 Artemisia annua | reverse complement strand
GGCGTATCCGCCGATATCGGATATTGCTAGTGAATATCTTCCTTGTTTAGAAGATATCCCTTTATCCGTTCCATAAATATGTTTTGGGCTTGGGCCTTATGGGCCAAAGCCATCCAGTTGGTAGTCCAACTGTCATGAATCTGGGCCACGCGTAGCGGGCTTAAATATTAGTATTGTTTACTAATCGGGTCCGTGACCCGGTGTAGACTATACGTCATCAAAAATCAATACACACAACCTTTTATCGATGTCCAATCAAATCAAGCAGCCACTTTTTCTTTATTCAAGCGAACGACGAACAAACCATAAGACCAATCGATCAAATGACTGGTACAATATTTATTTATTTTTTTAGGTTAAAAAGTGGCGGCTAATTTGTATGAATAGGGTTTGACGGGGCGGCCTAGGGAGGCGGCTCAACATAGCCACCTAGGTCTGAGGATCAGACCCGCTTCGATACCATGTTAGACAATGAAAACCCCGTAGGTATAACTTTATTGATGACTATTATTTATAATGGTAAAACCCTAATTCCCAAAACCCACAAACAGGGCTAGGGCCTAATTATCCACTAATAGTATGAGCCGTAAACTATTTTTAGAAATAGTCAAAGGTATTGAAACACATATTCAAAATGTTCATCCTCTTCCCAATCATGTTAAATTATTTGTTGTACGGCCCGATTGTACGAGTCTAATGAGTTTTAGTGTCATTATGAAATGCATATTCGCCATACGCTAATTGGCATGCGGCGTAACAGCTGATGCATTAGATGAGTATTTACTAATAAGGAAACATTGTGCACGCGATTGTCTAGATAATTTTACTATGTGCGTTATCGAATTGTTTATGCCCGAGTTTTAAGAAAGCCTGACTTGAATGACATTCACAATTTATACAACGCACATAACACGATTCATGGGTTACCGGGAATGCTTGGAAGCATTGATTGTATGCACTGGGAATGGATTAATTGTCCGAAAGAATGGCACAGGCAATTTTCAAGAGGTGATAAAAAAATATCCAACTACAGTGCTTGAAGCAGTTGCGTCATATGATTTATGGACTGGGCATACATTTTTTGGGGTAGCCGAATAACGATCTTACCATTTTGAATAATTCTCTATTATTCGACGACCTTCTTGATGACATTACCACCGTGGTTCCGTTTGAAGTTAACGGAGTTACATTTCAACAAGGGTATTATCTAGCTGACGAGATTTACCCACAGTGGTTATCTTTTGTCAAATCATTTTCGGTTGTAAATTTCGAGAAAAATGCTGTATTTAAACAGCGACAAGAAAGTAGTCGAATAGTCATTGAAAGAGCTTTTGGTATCCTCCAAGGATGTTGGCATGTTATAAGCCAACCGGCGCGTACGTGGACTGTCAACAAGTTAAAGAAAGTCATGTACACATGCATCATTTAGGATAACATGATTTTGAAAGATCAAAAATTTGCGATATCCGAAATGAGCGAGATTTATATTTGACAGAAAGTAAATTTTCGACAGACATGGATCGAGCGATGCGAAGTGCAACGGAGGAAAGCCAAAAATCTCCGTGATAAACAAACACACGCAAGGTTTTAACGAAATATTATTGAGCATGTTTGGCAACAACATCTACAATATCTAGAACATCAACAAAATAATTAGTTTCTTTATAATTTGATGTATTTTTTTTCTTGAGTTTCGTATGTTTTATTTATTTATTTTTTAAATTTTTTTCGGTATTGTATTTCATATCGTATCGTATCGTATTTTAGTTTCGTATTGTAATTTTAGTTAAATGAAATGAATGTAGTTTGTTTGAAAATTGGAAAATAAAATAAAATTAGGGGTGGGTGGGTCTCAAATGAAGAGTTTGTTTTGTCTTATGATAGAGAGATTTGTTTGAAACGATAGTGTTAAGGTGATTTGGCACTGATAGGGCTTAAATGAAAAGATGAAGTGCTTCACCATACCTTTTGCTATAAGGCAGCGGTATCATCTGTCTACATTCTATATTTTTCATAACTCGCTTCAGCAAAATTGAGTAAGTTGTTGTTAAAGACAAAAGGTATTCAAAGAACGCACACATCAATCAACTTCTGAACCAACATGTCATATTAAGATGAAACCTACATGGGTTGATTGGACATGTAACTTGAAATCATCCTTTGGTTTCATGTTGTTACTATTATTTTTTTTAAGCTCCTTGCTAGTTTTGAATGTAATTGTCGTTTTAAAAAGGAAATTAATGACTGCAAGACGACAAACTAAGACAGATACTTAGGGTGTGTTTGTTTTTTGAAAAAATGTCTTACTAGCTTATTACTCTTACTGAGTCAGAGGCGGTAAGAGGTTGTTAGACTTTTTTTTTTTTTTTTTTAGTCAGCCATATGCTTACTCAGTAAGATGTTGGGGGTTTGTCTTATTACTTCTTACTATAATATATTTGATAGTTTATTAACTATGTTATATTTATGATAAAAGTCTTGTTTCATTTTTACATAAGCTACTTGTTATCGCATTGCGTTGGTTTAATAAATAAATTGCATAAACGAGCACTTAAAATCATTAAAGACAATTATACAAAAACAAACAACATTATTTCGTTTCAGATTTTGACTTTCTAGCCACCTCTAACTGGTAAGATGTGATAGTCAGATTCAGACGTAAAACATCTTAATGAAACAAACACACCCTTACTCCAGAAACTTACTAGAAATGTAACTAAACTAAAATTATATTATTTTCTTCGGAATAACACAAACATTTTTGTGATACATAGGGTTTTTGACTTTTTGTTTAGCTCGTATTCATCATTTTGCAACCTAATATCGTAATATGATTTTAATATCTGTAAATTTTGAATTCTATATTCCGTGCAAGGCATTTTCTACATCTAATTAAGTACTCCGTAGTTGTTAGTTATCTTATTAAATACTCTATAGAGTATCGTAAACATTACTCCGTATATGATAACGAAGTCAAAGTCAAATATCTGCTGCAAAATTTGACTAATTAAGAGGTGACAGATTTAGACGAACTAATTACTCCTATCTTTTTATAGTTGTACACTTGTACGTGGTTGCCAATATTGTCACCGTGTTGCTTATAATTGTCCTTTTTTCTTTTTTAGCAGCTACTTGCATATAACTAATACTCCGTAATTTTTAATTCGATAAGTTTAGTAAATAGTGATAGAATTAGTGATGTTATACAACCTATTTTGTAGAAGTATATTTCCAAGATGTTATATGGCTGAAGGTCCTGTTATCATCACATGAGGTCTTAGAATTAAACCTCAAACAGGTACACATCACTAAACGGTTATGAAATAAGTCGAAAACGGCCATGGTGATACTCTAGTTAAGAAACGTATATATGTGTGATAGATTCGTCCTCTCCTGTTAACTTGTACTGTTGTACATGAAAAGTTCATGCATTTACCTTTATACGTAATCAGAACAAAATATGATCGGATATACAAATTTTTTTGAACCGTAATATAATAGAGTTAGGATCGATGGACCAAACATATTCGATGGACTGGGTGCATTTTTAAAATGGATTTAGGAAACTCCGATGTTTTTATCAAAAATTAAAACTACATCAAAAAATCCATGGGGTTCCTGGGAACCCGCGGAAACCCCCTGGTTCTGTCCCTGTACGTAACGCATTGTTATTGGATTTTTATATTCTGCTTATTATGATTAAGATATTTATTCATATAATTTGCTAATATTTGAAGATTTGGCTATACAGTGAGAACTCACACTCAAGAAAATTAAAAAGTTGATACCGAGAGTAAATAAAAGGCAGCCAACAAAAAGCGAGTCCTTGAATCTGACATGCTTTCAAAACTGGTTCTTCCGGAAACCAAATTCAATCATCATTATTTTGTTTCTATAACTTAGTTTTCTATAAGAGCATTCCCATTAGTAACGCCGGTTAGGCGTTAAAAGGGCTTTAACACACATTAAAGTCGAGTTAACCATTGCGTGCTTCCATGTTAAGGTGGCGTTAATGTGAGAAGTTAAGTCCTTCACTCGGCGTTAACATGCAACTTTAGTTAAAAAAAAAAAAAAAAAAAAAAAAAAAAAAAAAAAAAAAAATGTTTCACTTTCCCCCTAAATGAATGAGTGTTTTGGTAAATTGTTGTTGAGTTAAGGTTGAGTTATGATTGAGGGTGTTTTTTTGTGAGTTAAGGTGAAAATGTTAAATCTGATGTGCCGCTAACGTGACACTGTGTTAAAGTTTAACTCGTGTTATGAATGGGAGTGCTCTAACTTAGTTATTGTTTGATAACTTTGATTATTTTAAGCATGATATTTGCCTCTCTTTGAGTATTTGACCTGAATTTATTACTACTTCCGTCCCAAAATATAAGTCCAGTTTGCCATTTTTTTTAATCAAACTTTGACCTTAAATGTTTTTGTTTGTATTATATATCACTTGATGAAAATGATACCAAATGAAAATACATATAAAACACTATCCATTTATATATTTTGCATCAAGTATTATATAATACAACAAAAAATGTTTAAGGTTAAAATTCAATTAAAAAAGTTAAACAAGACTTATATTTTGGGATGGAGGGAGTAATAAATTTGAGAATATAATTAATTAAATTTAGATATCACCGGCTCTGGGTTACCAGTTTTCAAATAATTAAGTAACTATTCGATTATGACTGTTGACATTAAAGTTATTCTAAAACTAACACTAGAACATCACTACATGCATTTTATACACCAGACGAATACCCGTACATAACGACAAAAATTTAGAGAGATAAATAACTATAGTTGCGAAACAACTGGGCTAGCTTAGGGACTGTTTCTTTTTTTTTTCTTAGCTAAGGGTTTAGTGGGTCCTACGTGTCTTAATGCATCTTAATGGGAGAGCCTCATTTTTTATCCCTTATGGATATAGAGGAAACAAGGGATTTTGTTGGGCCCTACCTAAAAAAGTATTAATATTAAATGATAAGTGGGTCCAATCCCTCCACTAAGGGAAAAAAGAAACACCCCCTTAGTTGGCTACCAAGATCTCCTTATAATATCTTGGCAGGAGGTGTTACCACATGCGAGAGATCTCGGGTTCGAGTCTCTCCGTGAAGGGTTTTCCTCATGGGTGGGACCTGTGTGGGTTCTGCCCCATAGATGTGTCAATTCGAGGCTGACAGGGACTACCTGCTGAGTAAGTACTATAGAATCGAATCACTAACTATAGTATTGTATTAACTCAACGTTAAAAAAAAAAAAAAAAAAAGGAAAAAAAAAAAAACTATTAGTTGTGAAATTGTTGTAAAGTGTTTATTTATCGCAATATTAAAATTAGAAATTTATCAAAAAACGGTTAAAACATTTAGTAAAACTAAAAATGAAAATTAAATACCATATTGAAATACCTAACAATGCATATTATTCATCATGTAAAAACTTATTGATATACGACATTTGAGGTGTAGAGTCCTTATTCACATAAAGTTATGGATCAATTATTTACAAAAATTTGTTATAAACAACATACTACAATTATCATAATCTCATATTTGCTAAGTGGTTTTTCAACAACGTTATCAACACCAATTACGGCATTGATAGCGCAACAATGTGAAATAAAAATCATGAAAGGTTGTGTTAATGAAATTTTACAATAAAATAATTTGCAATATAAATGAAATATATTAGATTTTATTAAAAATCAATCACGAAACTCTACTTCTACCAAACCATGCAAATATCCATAATCGACACTTTTTACACATTACAAATCTTACATCGCGAGCAAATACATTTGCTCGCCACTTCCATTTTCTCGCAACTTTAGAAATAACATGTGGATGCTGAGCAAATACATTTGCTCGTCATTTTGGTTTTGCTTGTCACTTTCATAAACACACTCAAATAATAACTTTTTCAACTAAGTTTGCTTGCCACATGGAGATGGAGAGCATAGAGAGTAAATAAGTTTGCTTGCCACATAAAATTTTCAACTAAGTTTGCTTGCCATATATGAGGATGGAGAGCAAATAAATTTGCTTGCCACATATCATAAATTGGACAAGCAAATGAGAGAAAAAGCAAAGCGTTTTACACGCTATGTCGTATTTTGTAACCAAAAAATCTATGGTCAATATCTGTAAAACTCTTTTCATAATGTCCCTTCTTGAAATAACAAAAACTTATTAACATATGCTAGTAGCATTTTAAGCCCAAAATGAAATTTATTGTGTGAGTCAATTGTTTGCTCCATTAAAAATTCAAATTGCAACTCAAGTCGGTTGAAAAATATTTATGTGCACTAAATAAAAATCACTTGAAAATATTATATCAAGTTAACATGAATGCGTATTATTGAAAAACTACATACACGTTAAATGGTATAATAGAAAAACTACATTTTATTTTTTAAGTTTTCAAGAAAACTTGTTTGCACTTTATATATACTAGAGAAGAGATATGAGCCGGCACTACTACACAACTGGGAAAATGCTATAGAAATTTGCAACGAAATATTTCCGTCGCAAATACGCAACGGGTTTGCAACAAAATTGCAACGGATTAGTAATGACACACAAACCTTTTGCAAATTCGTCGCAAATAGTAAGCCACTGAGAAAGATAATGAGTTGTAATTGGTTTAAGTATGGTGTTTTGGTAAGTTGAAGTAGCAGAAAAGTCGTTAAAGGACATGGAGCAAGCCATAGAGAAAGATAAATAATTGTTTAAGGAAGCTATAGAAAGAAAAAAAGATATAGAAAAAAGAGAACGCTCAATGAAGAAAAATTGAGACATTCAAGGAAGAAATAAAGAAATACACAAATGAGAAGCTCGCTAAAGTTTTGACACAACTGAAGAATCAACCTCCCACTCCCATCCATATGAACTTTAGTTACTTATGGTACGCTTCTTGTTTAATGTAATATGATACTATTGATTTAGAAGTGGTACATCGGTAGGATTTGATACGCTATGTTATATTATACTTAAATGTTCATCTAATTATTAATTTGGGTTTCAATTATGTGTTTATAAATATTTAGTTTTAAATATTTGTATATTACGGAAAAAGTGGCTAAATGCTATTTTATTTTAAAAATGCATTTTGTTTTCATGGAAATTCCAAATTTTAACTATTGCAATTTTGTAACAAGTTTATTCCATTGCAATTTTGTGCCGTATTTATCTGTTGCAATTTTCTTGTAATATCTAATGTAGCAAAACCATAAGAAAATTGTTGAAATACAATATGTTGCAAAAATGGTTGCTAATTTAGTAATTTACATCAAATTTTTGTTCGTTTGAAAATCGTTGCAAGTTTTTTTCCCATAAGAAATCCGTTGCTATATAAATTTGTGTGGAGCATTAATGTTACGGTAGGAATATGTTGCCAATGATCATTTGCAACGGATTTGCAACAAATTCCTCCATAGCATTAGTGTGTTGCAGTGCGGGCAAAGAAATTATTTACTTAAATATCGATTTGTTACATCATAAGAATCACGCATAACTGATAAATATATGTCATGTGTTTGCATGTATAAAAAACATAAACTGTGTTAAGAAAGCAAAATATCTAAGTTTCACACACATACGTGTATGCATGTGAACTCACTATCAAAAGACTAATTCACGAACATATAATCGAACGACTTGGATAGATAAATGATGTACTAACATGATTCTAGTTAATTAACTGAAAAGTCGACATATGATCGATGACGTGCAAACGACACGCTATTTAGTCATTTGGATTGAATATCGATCAACATTACAGGAGAAAATGTCATGCCAATTGTGGAAATGTGAAGCATGTATGGACTATCAATAAAGCGCGCATAATTACATTATTGATCGAGTCTCGACTGTTGAGTAAAGATGACTTCTTGTTAACCGGTGGTTTGCTCATAAATAGTAAAGCCATTTTTTTAGGGCAACTAAAAGATTTATAGTCACTTTTATTAACACATGGACAACTTTTCCTTTTTTTGAACGGCAAAAATATAATAAAACTAGCAAGGCGCTAGGAACAAATTACAAGGAAGACGTAGGGTTTTGCAAATTGCAACCTCAACGTCCAATCTAGTTTATACTTTTTAAATCTACTAGAAAGCCAATCAAAAAAGTTAACAACAAAGCTATCAATAATATGATACTTTCTAAACCTGGAGTCTTGGAAGATCACACTGTTTCGATATCTCCAAATGGACCACAATGTAGACAGAGCAATGACTTCGATAATGATTCTTTGTTTCCCATTCAATTGAGAGTCTGCAATCCAGGACCAAAAGTCTTCAATGTTAAGCCATTGAGGAAAAGAAAGGTCCGTCCACTGAGCAATTTTGACCCAAACTTGAGATGACACCTCACAATGCAAGAAGATATGAGAGGCATCCCCTTGAACCTCATTACACATAGAACAAAGAATATTGGGAACATCTATGTCACGGTCATTGAGTTTTGTTTTCGTTGGAAGCCGATTCAGAAGCAAGCGCCAAGCAAAGATGTTAATCTTTATGGGAACGAATTTGCTCCATTTAGTAGGGGGATTACCAGACGGAATATTGATATCGTCAATCAACTGCCGAGCATTAGAAACCGAGAAGATATGGGAGTTTTCTATATTCCATACCCATTTGTCCGCTTCGTCATTGAAAGAGACGTTCGTCAATGCATCCACTAAAGCCGAGAGCTGAGAAGACTCGACACCATTTCTAGGATTCTGATGCCATTGCCAATTCCAATCTCCATTTAAAAACCTCGCGGCAATCATACAGTTTTTGAAAGTTTCAAGAGCGAACACACGAGGAACTGGATTGAAGAGTGATGCCGTCAAGCCAAATATCAGTCCAGAGTTTAACGTTGTGACCATTTCCGAGCTTGAGAGACATAGACGAAGAAGGAATAATCTGATTGTGATGAAGACTATCAATACTTCGATTTATCGTAGCCCAAATTCCACCATAGTTTGCTTTAACACGGGGGTGTAAACCGTTGGGTTGTTTGCTTTAACATGGACCACTTTTCTAATAAACAAGACTCCACACCATCATAAACCTTTTGGCTTTTATAGGCTCAAAACGTATTTAAGCATGCTATATTACAAACTAAAACTGATATTAAGACACTCATAAAAATATTTACACCTGATCAGTTATATTACATACGTCTTAACAAGAAGTGTTCGCAATTAGGTAGGTCATAAGCTTTAAAACCTTCAACCTAACTTTGATATCATTAACTTGATTATAAGCAAGTCTGACACATATCTGTTTACGTGTTCGAACTCACAGACACATACTTAGGATCGAAAGACTTAAATCGAGAAATGGGGTAACACAAGTCTAGGTCAATATAATGCCAAGTTGACATATGATGACTTGTAACGATCCGCTATTAAGACCAAATATTAAACATTGAAAATAACACAAAAAAATGCTATACCAATTGTTGAAAATGTAAAGCATGGACCATTTACAAAGTTCACTTACATAAGCAATTGAATCTAAACCATCAATGACTGATTATAAATCAATAAATAGCAAGATTATAGTACATGCTTAAAAGGTCGTTGCTCGTAAATATTCCAGGAAAGTAGGGTATCAAAAGAACAAGTTGTTGCTTTTTTTTTTTTTTTTTTTTTTTTTGAACAGGAAAAAACAAGTTGTTGCTTGTTTGTTAGTTTTATCCACTTAAGCAATTTTTACCATTGGCACATTGAAAACGCGTCAGCAGCTAATACGACACCTCATCTCTGACGCATTAGAACAGGATATTATAATTTACTAGTCTTAACACGCTTACAAACAAATTAAAATATGCTTATCAATAATTTTTCGATTAATAAAATATTTTATATGTTACCGTGCTAGTTTTCTGTTATCTAATTATAAACAAACTGACTCGTCCTTTCAAATTTTGCTTTATCTAACTGTTCGTTTCAAAAAGTGTTTATAATGAAACCTAAGTTTAAAGTTTTGAGAAAGCAAATGAAAAAAGTTACCATAATGCAAAGTTAATTTACTTGTTTCGCATGCAAACAATTTATTTTAAAAGAAAAGTATCAGCATATATTGGGTGCTCTTAATCGATACTTCTAGCTAGCACAAAGATAAACTTGTTGCTCTTATTGCTTCCAAGTCACAAGATAATTTTCGAAGTTCGTTTGTCCTAGCATGCAGGCTAGCTAGCAAGGGCTGAGCACCGAAGGTTTAAAACCGAACCGGACCGACGAAACCGACCGAACCGACGAAAACCGAACCGGACCGACGGCCCGTCGGTTCGGTTTCGGTTCCGGTCTTTCATAAAATTCGGTTTCGGGTCGGGTCGGGTCGGTCCGGTTCGGCCCAAAACCGACAAAAACATGCCAAAATACACGTAGACCGACAAAACTGAACCGAACCGACGAAAACCGAACCGACCCGACGGCCCGTCGGTTCGGTTTCGGTTCCGGTTTTTCATGAAATTTGGTTCTCGGTTTTTTCGGGTCGGGTCGGTTCGGGTCGGTTCCGACCCGATGCTCAGCTAGCACACATGTTTATATAAGCAATCTCAATTAATGAATTAATGGTAAGACTTTTCTTTGGAAAAGTAAATTATTTCTTCGGATATGAAGAAATAGTGCACGGAGGAACATTCAAGTTTCCCACTTAACAAAATGAAAAGTCAAAAGCTACACCAATAACAGGAATTCTTCTCCAACTTGCGGCTTTACTTTTATTCTTTATATATACCCATCATATTTCTCACATCAGACGCATTACTACTTTTAAAGATCCTACAATTGTTAACACACACAAACACATCTTTCACGTTCAATATCACTTTCAAGACATTCATATAATCATATCTCCCAATTCACCAACAAAACTTATGAAGAAATTTAGCTTATTGTCACCCAAACGATCCTCATCTTCATTCATTGCTCACTACCCTTCTCCATCACGTTTCGCCTTACCAGCACCAAGTCGAAGCCTAGCTGACTCGGTGATGGCCCAAACACTCGGAGTAGTCGAGCCTCTCATCGTTAAATGGGACCCCGAAGCCTCGACTTATGCCAAGGTCACTTCTCTATTTTATGAGAATCGTAGAGAGGCTATAGAGTTTATTAAGCTAGTTAATAAGTTGCACAAGGCCATGCACGCCTTAGTTGCTGAAGATTCTAACTCGGAGTTACTAATTAGAGCTCAGCATCTCATGCAAATCGCGATGAAGAGATTGGAGAAGGAGTTTTATCAGATACTGTCTCTGAATCGAGCTCAACTCGATCCTGAGTCAGTATCGACTAAATCGTCCAGAACTTCTGCTAGATCTAGTCTGTCTGATTTTATTGACGAATCTGATGATGAAATACGTGTCGCTGAAGAGCTTATTAGTGGAGTTGAAGATGCTGCGGAAGGAGTCATGACGGATTTGAAACTTATAGCTGAGTGTATGATTTCATCTGGCTATGGTCGAGAATGTGTGAAAATTTATATAACCATACGTAAATCGATAGTTGATGAAGGTATATACAAGCTAGGAGTCGAGAAGATGAAACCTACTCGTGTTCATAAAATGAACTTTGAGGTTCTAGATCTGAAAATAAAAGATTGGTTAAATGCTGTCAAGATTGCGGTTAAAACATTGTTTTACGGAGAGAGGATTTTATCTGATCAAGTTTTCGCATCGTCTGATTCCATCCGTGAATCTTGCTACTCCGAAATCACAAAAGAAGGAGCTTCGATTTTGTTTTCATTTCCAGAAAATGTAGCGAAAAATAGCAAGAAATCACCTCAACGAATCTTTCGGTCACTTGATATGTACACGGCTATTGCCACCCGATGGCCAGAGATCACATCAATCTTCTCCTTTCCTTCATCATCACCAATCGTTGACCAAGCGCTTAATTCGTTAATCAAGCTAGCTGAATCGGTCAGGTCAGATCTAACCGAATTCGAGATTTTATTAAACAAAGAGTCCTTAAAAACAACAATAGCAAATGCTAGTGTCCACAAATTCACAATCGAAACAATGAACTACCTAACTCTCCTAAGCGATTACGGTGTTTTATCCGATATCTTGTTCGACTCTCCACCTCCTGAAAAGTCACTAATGCCCGAAACATTCTTCAATAAATCAGATGCCGAAAATTCACCCACACCCTCGGTTTCCTTGTGGTTAGCAAGGCTTATATTCGTACTCGTATGTAAGCTAGACGGAAAATCAAAGCATTACAAAGACGTATCTCATTCATATATATTCCTAGCTAACAACCTTCAACATATTGTTTCAAAAGTCCAGTCCTCGGACCTTAGGTATCTTCTAGGCGAGGACTGGCTTGCGAAACGCGAATCTGAAGTCAAGAAATTTTCTGCTAGCTACGAAAAGTTAGCCTGGAGCCACGTCATAGATGCGATTCCAAAATCCAATATAGCTATGTCGACAGAAGAAGCTAAAGATAGATTCAAAAGAATAACTCTAGCTTTTGAGGAATGTCATAAGAAACAATTGGCGGTGGTTATACCTGATGGGAAGCTAAGAGACGAGATTAAAGTGTCGGTGGCTAGAAAATTGTTACGTCCCTATCGTGAGTTTTATAATGAGAAGAGTGGTGAGTTACGAAATGATAAGAAGTTAGTTGGAGCTGTAAAGTACGCCCCTGACGATATGGGCAACGCGTTCTCGGATTTGTTTTTTGGGTCATCGGATCATGGTAGTGCGTCTACGTCTGTTTCATCGTCGTTGTCTGATTCACGGGCATCGTTTTCGCTATGAGGAATGCAAAATGTGAGGATGTTGTTTTAAAAAGTTGTTTTTAGATACCTTTTTGATTTTACGAGGCTGTAAATTCGTTTAATCCCTTTTTAATGGGAATATGACATACAAATGTATTGATTCCTTAAAGTAAAAATAAGTTGGTGAGAATAGTTATTTACAAGATTCTTCTTGTTATGTTATGCTTTTGGACAAGGTCGCGTGTATAATATATAGCTAGAATTTTTTTATTTTTTATTTATTTATTTTTTAATTTGCATATATTTGGTTTAGGCATTTTGTTAAAGTTACATACAAATACATGTCGTTTCAGACTATTTTAAGTTTCTTTTTGGGTACTCATGGTTTGCAACCTTGTGGCGGCTAATCTAAATGGTTTGATCTCACTGTCACATGAATACAATTTCGTTAATATGTTACTTTCATATCTTTGTATAAGATGTAACTTTCATATCTTCATATAGGATCTTGTGTATATATAATACAATTAATGGGAATTGGAATAAAAATGTTCTCGGTGCTAATCTTTGACCAAAAAGTAGGCTATCTTATTACTATTCGGTTAATGTATGCATGCGATTTTCTGAACTTATGTTATGCTATGACTAGTGGATAGCAAATTCAAATCATCAGTAATTTCGGATTTGTAAGTTTGTATTTTCAAATGAAAAACAAAAGAGATTGACAAACATCCCTTCAGCATCGGGAAAATAAGGATTTTTGTAAAATCCATCATGGGTTTAAATATGAACTTCCGTCGGTTTGCAAGGAATAACTGAAAATTGTCTGATATGTGATTCTTGAAAATTGATCGAATATTCACATCGGGTCCAAAACCAACTCACCTTTGTAGTACCTCGCCAAGAATGCACAATGGTATGGGAACTATTTCCTCGAAGTTACTTACGCAATTGCATGAGAATGATTGATCATTATATTAAATACTAATCATGTCACGTCGATGCATTTAACCAAAATTGCTTTTATGAACATAGAATTGCAAGAAATTGACATTTCTGTCAACCATACATCACAAAGAAACTGCAAGATTTCAACACAACTAAACAAAATTGAAAAGCATCTCTTCAACTTATTATGGAAAATAGTGAGCTCGAAATTAATATGAAAGTTACATATATGGTCTTACACGGTTACGCAACACTTAATGTTAATTAGAGGGATGTACACAAGACCCGTGCTGCTGTGCAAGATACGACTTTTGCTACGGTATTTGTTTAGCGTAATACCAAACACATCGTTTCTATATCCAGGTCAACATGTCCAATTATCGAGGGCCTCAACAACTAGTGGTTCAACACGAAATAAACGGAAATAAACGGAAAATAAACGGGTCTCGTAACGATAATATAATATAGCGAAAATATTTCTGTTTAACGAAAATCGACACCTTGATGTGTGTGAAATTCTAAAATTTATTGTTAACAAGGGGTACATATAATTATACATCTCTTGTTAAGTGAGCATCAATAGGCATGAATAACACACACATTTTTCACGTTCAATCTCAAATTCAATTTATTCACATAACAATACCTAATAATTCAGCAACAATACATTTTTCAGCTTATTGTGACCAAAATGATCCCCATCTTCATTCGTTGCTCACTACCCTTCTTCATTACGTACGTTTTGCCTTACCAACATCAAGTCGTAGCTTATGCGACTCAGTCATGGCCCAAACTGTCAGAGTCGGTGAGCCTCTCATCATTAAACAGGACACCAAAGCCTCAACATTGCTAAGTTTTCTTCGCTTGTTTTAGATGAATAATATGTGAATGCCGGAGAATAGTGTTAGGAATAATATAATCGTAATACAAATTGTTTTGTATGTAATCGTAAGATTACAACAACAGATTGAGGCCTGCGATTAGCAGTGTCCTTAAACAGAAATTCGTCCTATCTAGTACGAACTGTTTAGAGGATACAACTGTAAGATAATGATAAACCCGTAGGTACAACTTTATTATTGATCACTATATATAATAGTGAAACCCTAATACCCAAAACCCACAATTCAGGCTTGGGCCTAATTATCCACTGCTAACACTCCCCCGCAGTTCGAGCGGCGAAATCGCGAAAGCTCGAACTGGAGTAATAAACTAAAAAGGAAAAGAAAAAGAAAATATAAATGTGGTGACTGGTTATCACAGAACCAACGGCCAACCACTAAATGAAAATAGGTGGTGACTAGTTATCACAGAACCAACGGCCAACCACTAAACAAAAATAGGTGGTGACTAGTTATCACAGAACCAACGGCCAACCACTTAAAAAAGAAAATAAACCAAAGTATACCTATAACGAAAACAAAATAAAATGCTAACAAAGACTCATGCACTAACATCAAAAAAAAAAGATAAGAAACGAAAGTTGGTTCTAAAACTTCAACCCCCAAAGAACCTTCCGAACAAACGGGGCGTCACCTCATATTAAAAGGCGATTTATTATTTGTGATTATAAAGATCCGATAGCAATAGTAGCACCACCACATATGCTTATTATATTCACAGCTACCAAATTCACTTTTTAAATCTCTTATTATATTCTCACACTAACTATTGCTTCACTTCAACCTTTACTTTCTTTGCACAATCACCAAAAGCAACTGCAACAATCTCTAACAAATCAAATCAAATAAAGTCAAACCAAAGATTGTATATGTTTGATCTTCTGAGGTTCGTGACTTACAAGACACAAAACCCACAACAAAAACAAACCACAATCATCAAGAAAACAAGACAGAGAGCTTGTGACATATGTTTGTGTTCGTTAGGTGGGTTAACGAAATTCAAGAAGAAAGATTGGTGTGATAAGGTGTTAGTGGCTGTGAAGTGAAGTGAGTTTGTATAAGGTGTTAGTGGCTGTAACGTGAAGTGAATTATTGACAGTTCCGGACCGCCGGCCGAAGCCGACGGCCGGAGAAGAAACGGTTGTTTTTGGTTTTAGGGTTAGATATTTTTGGTTTTAGGATCGTGTGGTTTTAGGATCGTGTGGTCTCTGATACCATGTAAGATAATGATAAACCCGTAGGTACAACTTTATTATTGATCACTATATATAATAGTGAAACCCTAATACCCAAAACCCACAATTCGGGCTTGGGCCTAATTATCCACTGCTAACAACAACAATCAATTCAAGTATGAAACTTGAATCTAGCGAATCGGTTATGTTATGATGATGGAAATAGATGATGTTTGTGTGTTTTTGATGAATCCAAAGTGAGAAATTCGTCCTCTATATATAGGCACATGGTGACCCTTCAAAACAGTCACAATACCCCTTCAAATGGCCTTAGAGACACTTCTTTTCGTAATAGTCACAATGGTTCAGAATTAGTGACGCTTTAGCGACGACCTAGCTATGTCGACAGAAGAAGCTAAAGATAGATTCAAAAGAATAACTCTAGCTTTTGAGGAGTGTCATAAGAAACAATTGGCGGTGGTTATACCTGATAGGAAGCTAAGAGACGAGATTAAAGTTTCAGTGGCTAGAAAATTGTTACATCCCTATCGCGAGTTTTATAATGAGAAGAGTGGTGAGTTACGAAATGCTAAGAAGTCAGCTGGAGCTGTTAAGTACGCCCCGGAGGATATGGGCAACACATTCTCGGATTTGTTTTTTGGGTCGGATCATGGTAGTGCATCTACGTCTGTTTCATCGTCGTTGTCTGAGTCACGGACATCGTTTTCTCGATGAAGGATGCAAAATGTGAGGATGTTGTTTTAAAAAGTTGTTTTTAGATACCTTTTTTATTTTAGGAGGCTGTAAATTCGTTTAATCCCTTTTTAATGGGAATATGACATACAATTGTATTGATTCCTTATGTAAAAATAAGTTACTGAGATTAGTTATCTAAAAGTTTCTTCTTGTTATGTTATGCTTTTGGACAAGGTCGCGTGTATAATTTCGTTAATATGTAACTTTCATATCTTTGTATAAGATGTAACTTTCATATCTTCATATAAGATCTTGTATGTACTCCGTATAATACAATTAATGGGAATGGGAAATGTTCTCGGTGCTAATCTTTGACCAATAAGTAGGCTATCTTATCAGTTACTATTTGGTTAATGTATGCATGCGATTTTCTGAATTTATGTTATGCTATGACAAGTGGATAACAAATTCAAATCATCAATAATTTCGATAGTAGATATATGTAACACACTATTATACGCAAGATTAGAATATTTAGACCCTCAGAAACACGTGAACAAGAAACGGTTGTATTTATACTCGCTCTGAATTTTTTTTGGCCGGATAATGTATTCGAACTTTCGAAGTTAACGATTTTTAAGATCTCCCAAAACACATCTCACAATATAGAAACATGTGGAAATATAGATACGTCCAATCCAATTTGGGTCAGTATAGTAGTGTCTATGAAAATGTGAGTATTTTCTAGCGAAAAAAAAAAAAAAAAAAAAAAAAAAAAAAAAGGATCGTGAGCTCAAATCTCAAGTGGAGCAAATGTCTAGTTTATATACTATGTAGCGAGTTTGCAATTTCAAATGAAAAACAAAAGAGATCGACAAACATCCCTGCAGTGTCTGGAAAATAAGGATTTTTGTAAAATCCATCATTGGTTCAATATGAACTTCCTTCGGTTTTCAAGAAACTGAAAATTGTCTGATATGTGATTCTTGAAAATTGATTGAATATTCACATTGGGTCCAAAACCAGCTCACCTTGGTAGTACGTCGGTGAGAACCGTTTCTTCGAAGATACTTATGCAATTTCAGGAGAATGATTGATCACTATATATATTAAATACTAATCATGTCATGTCAATGTATTTAACCGAAATTGCTTTTATGATCATAGAATTGCAAGAAATTGACATTTCTGTCATCCGTACATCACAAAGAAACTGCAAGATTTCAACACAACTAAACAAAATTGAAAAGCATCTCTTCAACTTATTATGGAAAATAGTGAGCTCGAAATTAATATGAAAGCTACATATATGGTCTTACACGGTTACGCAACACTTGATGTTAATTAGAGGGATGTACACAAAACCTGTGCAGGATACGACTTTTGCCATGGTATTTGTTAAGCGTAATATATATCACACACATTGTTTTCTATATCCATGTCAACATGTCCAATTATCGAGGGTCTCATAGCGACAATTCCACATGTGGAAAGTCTATATAATAGCTTATGAGTAGATGGGATTGTAATCTTGATCTCTTTATCGTTTCGTACCACGATGACAACTAGAGGTTCAACACGAAATAGATACGTATTACATGTACAATAGGACCGAGCTCATCGTAAATGGGCCTAAGGAGATGGGAGAATACCAACATCGATCAATAATTAGAGAGCACGGTGTAGGGGAGGGTTAAGCGCCATTCGCCACCAAAATCAACCAATGGCACCGCCGTTGCTGCATTGTCGACGACGCCATTGGCGCGCCGTTGGTACCTGCGTTGTTGTAATGGTCGGTGCCGTCTCTCTCTCTCTCTCTCTCTCTCTCTCTCTCTCTCTCTCTCTCTCTCTCTCTCTCTCTCTCTCTCTCTCTTAATGTGTAAGGTGTTTTGTGAGACCTACATGCACTAATAAGTGTTATTGGCTTTTTGCTAAGGGAGGCGTTTTCTATTGATGTTTTTATCGGGAAGGTGATGAGGTGGCGCTGATATAACATACTACTCCCTCCGTCCCATATTAAATGTCCACTTGGACTTTTCAAAGTCTTTTTTTTATAAACTTTGACTTTAAATATTTTTATGTGTATTATATAATAATTGATGCAAAATATATGAATCAATTGAGTTTTAAATGTATTTTTGTTAGATATAATTTTCATCAAGTATTATATAATACAAACAAAAATATTTAAGGTCAAAGTAGAAGAAAAAAGACTCCGAAAGTCAAACGTGAACATTTAATATGGGACGGAGGGAGTAATAAGTGTTATTGGTGGTGTTCCACATCTATCTCTCTTAATAGGTATTATTGACTAAAACGTAATTAAAGTTATCAGAGAAAATTCAATTACTGCTCTTATTTTGGTGCATACTAAGTGATCAATACCTACCATACATTTAGTTTGATCTAATGGTTGAGATTAATCCAATATTTAATCTTATAAGACATTTTTACTCTCACTATAAAAGAAACTTTTTTTCTTTCGACCTCTCTTTTAACCCCTTATTTTTCACACACAGATAATGTGTGTTCTTCCCCAATTCTCTATCATCTTCCCCCAATTCAAAATCAACCAACCAAATCTTAATCAAGCATTCAATTCGTTAAATTAATAACAAGTAATCATCATCCTCATCAATTATAACCTTCAATTCGATCAAATGTAACACCTGGTATTTTTCCTAAAACCTAATCCTAGCCAAACTTCTATTTTTAGAGCCTGAAACGTTTTAAAACTTTAAAGCATGTTAAATTGGATTTGAAGAGCGTGAGATATATTAGGAACGAGAATTTATGTGTAGACTAGCTCAGCACAACCTAGAAAAACTCGAATTTATTTCACTTGCCAAATTATTTGATTTATTATGAGTTTGAGAAAAACTATGAAGTTTATGCTTGATTTTATTGGAAAAACTATTTCGAGAACGATGGCGCAAGTTTTATAATTTTTCGAGTCCGTTTGCCATGTCATTTGAGTCCCGAACCGTTTTATGAAGGAGATTAGCTAAAACCCACCCAAACTACTTCCCCTATAAATACCCCCCACCCTACCACTTCACTCCTTTTACACACCCACAAATACACACACTTCTCCCCCCTCTCTCTTCTTCCCTCCCTACCAAATCCAGCCACCCCCCCCCCCCTCCACCGCCCTATTTTCCGGCCACCGGAATATTTTCCGGCCATCCACCACAACACCACCTATCCCCGTTGATAGATCGGGACATCCCCGACTCATCCCCGCAACCCGTTTCACCCCAATCGACCCGACGCGCCCTAGATCTTAAAAACAAGATTCGACTTTTTGTGTTTTCCGGCCAAACCCATATTTTCCGACGAGACCAAGTGGTATTCGACCCCCTAACCCTCTTCTAATCACGTTTTCTTAATAAAAACATCATTTTACCAAAACCCTAAATTCGTTAATAATTAAAACCGAAGGTTTTGTTTTTATTTTTGTTAAATTCGTTTTAAAAATGTTTAAATAATATGAAACTCGTGTGGATTCTTGGTTTTGGTTCGAACTCGTCGTGACTCGGTCGACTCACCGAGTCAACTCGGTTGACTCGGTGAGGTTTGAGGTTATTTTTGCGTTTGGTCGAGTTAGGTGACTAAGGGAGTATATATTTTTGTTGTTTGAATTAATTTTGGGTTCCGTTTGGTTTGTTTGTGGTTCGGCAGCCGTGACCCACCACCACCGAACCATGGTGGTGGTGGTGGGTGGTTGTATTTTTGTGTTAATATTGATAAGTGGTCACTTGGGTTTTGTAATAATTGGATTTAGATGAGTTTTGGTGAAGCCGAAG
>LBNU01010998.1:66502-83685 GCA_014162995.1 Artemisia annua | reverse complement strand
CCATTAGCTTTCCACCTGGTTGCTCTTCCCTCTTTCAGCCTCTTCTTTTCATCCTCCAACCTTTCTGCTAACCCATTTCGAACTCGTTGAAGTGTGACATCACAAAACTTCGGAATCTCATCGAACCTCATGAAACGAAGCAAATTCTTGCTGTGTAGATGACTCCAAATGCCGCTTGTTGTACGAGAGAGTATTGTGACATCCCGGTGATTTCCAAATTCTTGTTGTTTTACGATTATTTCTTTCATGAAGGCGTAGTTGAATTTCTTCTCTTCCACGATCTCCAGTATGGCAACGATACGAAGCGGTTGCTTCACATTCTCACTGGACTTGAGATGTAGTCGGTGGGTGTAGCCAAGCTTTCGTTTTTCCGGCCAGTGTTGAATACCTAGAAGAGCGTCCCTGTTGTATTGGACAACTGTTTTGCAGTAGATTGGTGCGTGCTCTTCAATGTCTGGTAATTCATATCGGGTGACTGGAATTGAAAGTGTGAGTGAGGATGCATATCGTTCTTTGGAGGTCTCGTGTGCATGCTGAAGGTATTTGAAGGATCTAAACACACACCTTGTGTTAGAGATACTTTGAGTAATGTTATTAAGCATGCGGAATTTACTTAGTAACACTTAGAAGATGGTTTATGTGATGTATTGTGAGTGAGAACAGTTGTATATGGTTTAACACAAAGCTTCAATATTATTGATAATAATACCAGTGATCTTAGCTATCACTAGGGTTACACCTTGAAGCTCTCTAGAGTAATTCGTACCTTAGACAATGACCTAGAATCTCCTTTTATAGAGCAAGGAGTCCTTTACAAGATAAGTATTAAGCTATCTAAATAGAATATACACAAGATCTATTCTATACTTATCTATACACGAATACATCAGTTATCTAATAAGCAGTGGTAACTATATGTACTAGCAGTGGTACTGAGTTTCCACTGCCAGTGCATTCTTCAGCAGTGTCTTCCACAAGCCTATCAGTGGTAACTGTTAGCTTTATTCCCAACAATCCTCCCCTAAACTTATGATTTCTCTGCAAATCAATAAGTTTCTTCAATCTTCATAATGTCTTAGGATTTGGGGAATTCTTCCAAACACTTCACTTTCTTCTTAATGCTTGAATAGCTCTTGAACACTGTTCTTGAATCCTTTTAATCAATGCTCTTACTTTCTCAGTATCTTCATGAACTCTTATTTGTGTTGACAACATTGAAGTAAGAGTTCCAGCTCTAAGTGGATATTCTTTCTCAGCAAACATAAAAGCATCCACTCCAGCTTTTGTAGAAACATGATGAACTTCACATGAGTCATAATAAGTCCATGTAGTTTCCATACCTCTAGCTTCAAACTTCCAAAAGTTGTCAGTCATATTTGGTTCATAGAGCCTTCTTAGATCAACCCATAACTGCATTTCTTTTACATCTTTCAGACTGCCAGCATCAAATCTTTCTTGAACCAATCTCCACAGTGCATTAAGATCATCTCTGTCAC
The DNA here is from genome assembly GCA_014162995.1 of Artemisia annua. Classification (NCBI taxonomy): domain Eukaryota; kingdom Viridiplantae; phylum Streptophyta; class Magnoliopsida; order Asterales; family Asteraceae; genus Artemisia; species Artemisia annua. The sequence continues at coordinate 82,189 of LBNU01010998.1, read as the reverse complement.
ATGCTTTGATAAGTTCTTCAAACTGAATGAATGATGAAGTTTCACCTCCTAGCCTTGTAATTTTCCAACATGAAGCAAAGTTGCTAGCTGTGTAAACTTCCCAATCAATGATAGGATGTCTGACTTGCAGTGGGTCTGGATAGAAATCTTCTTCTTCTATCAATATCATATCAGTCAATTGTTCTTCAGTGAACTTTTCAGATTGAACTTTTGTTGCTTCAGCAAATCTTGTCTTCTTAACATTTTGAGGTTCACTATGCATGACTTTCCTTTTAGGTGCAGGAAATCTTCTTTCTTCTTCTTCTGAATTCATAGGAACAAAATCAAGATCTTGCCTTTTAACTCTGTAGTATGCACTTTCAATCTGATTAGGGGTCATTCCTTTGAACTTGCTCATCTTCCATCCACCAACATGACAACAATAAGATTTCATGGTAGAAAGAACTTGTGCTTTAGTTGGTTGCCTTGGTTTCTTTTGCCCCTTTTTGACTGTACTGATTGCATCTTGAAGTGCTTGTCTGTTCAACATTTCAATGAAATCTTTTAACTGAGCTGTTCTTTGTGCTTCAGTTAAAGACTTATCTGCCACTAGGTCAATTTCCTTCTTCTTGATCACTGGATTGTTAGCAATCAAGAAATCATAATCCTCTTCAGTAAGGACATATGTAAATTCTGGAGTCTTCTCTCTCAGAATTGTAGGTTGGATGGTGGAAATTGGATTAACATCCAATGGAGCAGTGGTTTCCACCTTTTCCATTCTCTGAGCCATCATGAAGTCAGCAATTTCAATCTCATCCAATCTTTTCTTTCTTGCAGCTTCGTCCTCTCTAAGTTTCCTTGCAATTTCAGCATTATGATCAATTTGAGCTTGAATACTCTTCTTAACTTTCTTAACTGGTGGTTCTTCACTCTGCATAATTTCTTTCCCTTTCTCCTTTCTTATCTTTTCAAGTTCTTCCTCAGCAGTGGTAATGGTTTGACCATCAGTGGGAACCATTTGCTCTGCAGTGGGAACATCAGTTGAAATTGGGTTAGCAGTGGAAAAGACTTGCTCTTGATCTGTTTCTTCTGTATTAAACTGCTGTTGTTGAGAAACTTCTGGCTCTGCAATATCATTCATTGGCTCAAATGCCAAGTCTTGAATACCAAAATCAGCATCTGTATCATCTTCCCTGAAGTCAATTCTCCTCCCCTTAGTCTCAGCATCTGTTTTCCTCCCCTGTTTGGGAGAATTACCCAAATCATCAAAGAAATCTTCACTGGGTGAGGATGAGGAAGATAACACCATCTTTGCAGTTTTTCTTGGTTGCTTAGACCCCTGAACTTCATCCTTGAGGGCTTGAATCTCCTGTTTTAATACACTGATATCATTGGCATGCTGCTCCTTAACTTCTGCCAATTCTTTCTTGAGAGATCCAACCTGCTTTGCCAACTTGGTACATAGTTCCATCAATTCCATTGGTTGCTCACTGCCCTCATCACTTCCAACTGTGTTACCTGCTGGGAGAGGTGAATCATGGGGCAATGGTTCAGTCTCCTCCCTACTTGGACTAGGTAAAAGACTAAAACCACCACTGCTTGTTCCAACACCAAAAAGTTCAGGAACTTGCTGTGTTGAGATGAAAGAAGGTGGTTGTTTATGCCTTCTTTCATAGGTGTGAGAAACTTGTGGAGTATAGTCAATATTTGGAACAGTGAGAATGGGTGTGGTTTGAGATACAATTGGGATTGTTGCATCTTCACCCTGTTCCTGTGAAATCTTGGCAAGCATTTGAGGAAAAAGTGGTGTCAAAACCCAATTGCCAACTTTATCCATATTTTGAAAAACTTTGGGCTTAAGGCAATGGATTTTGTAAATTCTTTTATGGGGTTGCAGTGGAAATTCATTTAGCACTGCTTGCACAAACCTTGGGTACATCAAAAATTTTGTTGAACTCTTTACATTGCCCTGCATACTTGTAAAAATATATTTAGACCAATTAATAACTCTATCTTTTGCTAGGCAAACCAAAGGGTAGGCCATTGGTGAACTGAACTGTTCATAAGAGGTTTTCTTAGGACTAAGGCAATGTAAGAGTGTATGAATTAAAAATCTCCAATGAGGACAAAAACCACTCTTTTTGAAAGTAGCCCTTTTGTCAGTCGTATTGTACCCCATGGAAGAGAGACTTTCCCAAATTTCTGTCATGGGTAATGTGATGGTACCATTGAGATCATCCAATTGGAGAAATCTCCTCAAGGATGCCTCAGTAACATCAATAGTTACCCCATCCACTGTGGCTCTAAGAGCATCCACAGATTCATGTGTATCTCTATTTTCAATTGTTATGGAATGAACAGAATTCCAAAACTGTTTGATTTGAGAGATATAGATTGTGGGATTTAGAAGTAAAGCATACCTCACATGTGTGGTGTTAAGAAAATCCACAATCTGATGAAAAAGGGGACCACTCTTGTCGTTTGACTTTTCCAAATTGGCCACCTGGTTGTGCTCTTCTGCAAAGGTAATTGAAGCCATAGAATTTTTAATGAAAAATAGTTGTGTTAGTATCGAATTGTATGAATGACTAGCCAATTGGGGAGAAAATATTTATACTGCTAGGGTTTGTGAATTATGCGCAAGAAAAGATTATCTTAGGAAAATATTTATCTTAGAAAGATAAGTTATAATTTAGGAGTTGAGATAATCTTCCAAAAATTTAACCCTATTATTAAGGAAAGCAGTTATTTTCCCAACGGCTAGTAAAAAGATTTTGTTACTGACACAACAGTTGTAACGGCTAGTTCAACAGTGGTAAAAATTACACTGTCAGTGGAAACTGTGAACTAGCAGTGGAAATTTTTCACACAAATTTTCAAGAGCAGTGGTAAAATAAAAATATGTAAATTGGACTGCTCTCTGTATAGTTTTTAGCAAACTACCAGCTATCAACGGATTTGATATGTCTTTACCATGAGCCGTTTGCTATGGACTAGCCAACTCTTAATCATAAAGAATATGGTGAGTTGATAACCTTATAGTTTTTGGTAAACTATCAACCATAAACGGATTTGTTAAGTCTTTACCAGTAGCCGTTTGCTCTGGACTAGTTGATTCTTATGTGGGTTAGACATGGTGAATCAATAACCATTTGTTGTGTATCTCAGTTATACACCTTTATGATCATCTCCCATTGTAGAATTTGGTTATGAACCTGCAAGTGTTAGCATAATATATGGAAAGTATTTAACCAAACTTAGTACCTAACCAAAGTTACTTTTTAACCAAGACACTATTCACAAATATCTTCTAAAAGTCAACCCGATAATATCTTTATTTACTTTCACCTATTTAGGTAGGTTAGAAAGTAAATATGTCAATTAATGAGGCCTTTTAGATGACTTTGCCTATAAAAAGAACTTGGCTCTCCATTATCCTCATCAAAACACATTATATCCTTCAAAAACCTAAGAATCACAATAAGCAAACTTTCAAACATTGTGTACATCTCATCTGATTCTTCTGACTCAGAGGAATTTGTTATTGCTGCTGATTCATCCTCTGATGGAACAGGATGGACAAGCTATTTTCCCCCTTCAAGAGTAGATGTGTAGTTTTATCTGCAGGGGTGCTACTTGACTTTGCATCAGTGAACTTGAACATCCTTAGTATCTCAGCCACATATTTATCTTGATTGATGAACATTCCATCTGGCCTTTGTTGTACTTGAAGTCCCAAAAAGAAAGTGAGTTCTCCCATGGAACTCATCTTGAACTCCTCCTTCATTAGTTTCTCAAATTCTTTGCACATCTCTGGCTTAGTAGCTCCAAAAATGATATCATCAACATATACTTGTACTAGCAGAATATCATTCTTGTCTTTCTTGATGAACAAAGTTTGATCCACTCTTCCTCTATGAAACCCATGACGAATGAGATAAGTTGTTAAGGTTTCATACCATTTTCTTGGAGCCTGATGCAAGCCATATAGTGCCTTGACTACCCTGTAAACTTTGTTTGGATAATCAGGATCTTCAAAACCTGGAGGTTGTGACACATATACCTCCTCATCAATTTGCCCATATAGAAAAGCACTTTTTACATCCATTTGATAGACTTTAAAGCCCATAAATGATGCATAGGCCAAAAACAGCCTAATTGCTTCAATTCTTGCAACTGGGGCAAACACTTCTTCATAATCAATACCCTCCTCCTGAGTGTATCCTTGAGCTACAAGCCTTGCCTTGTTCCTGATGACAATGCCTCTTTCATCCTTCTTGTTTCTGAACACCCATTTTGTACCTATTACCTTCTTGCCAGAGGGTAAATCATAGAGCACCCAAACCTTTCGAATTTTAAATTGGAGCAACTCTTCTTGCATTGCTTCCACCTAACTTTCATCTTCAAGAGCTTTGAATACATTCTTTGGTTCCATTTGTGACAGAAAACACATGAAGAGACATTCATTATTTTCCTCATGATCTTTGGATTCATAAATTTCAGTGATGAAACCATGAATATCAGGCAATTGAGATTGCCTTATTGTCTTGACTCCTGATTGAACATCTCCAATCACATTCTCAAGAGGATGTGATTTATGAATTGTAGTATGGGGAGTTTGAGGAATTGTAATCTCTGTTGGCATATTAGAGATTTCAACATCATTGGCTTGAGCTTCCACATTAACTGGAGTTGGAGTTTCCACTTCTGTTGCTGCAGTGGAATCTTTTGGCATAACAGTGGAATTTGAATTCCTACTGCTTTCAGGATTTTCAACATCTTTACTACTAGAATCCTGAGCATCTCCAGTCTTTGAAACATCATTTGCATCTGTATAGTCCCAAATAGGTAGTATGAATTCATCTTGATCCTCTTCTTGATCCTTGCTTGGTTCATCATAATCAACATACTCTTCTGAACCTGCAAAATCATAAGAAGATGTACCTGTAGAGATAGGCACATAATTCATAGTATTGGTTAGAGTATCAAGATCAAACAGCTTTTCTGGACCATTTCCCTGTTTGTTCACTTTGTTTTCTAGGAACTCAACATGCAAATTTTCCTCTATCTTTTGGGTTCTAAGATTGAATACTCTAAAAGCTTTGCTAACCATAGAATACCCAACAAAGTACCCTTCATCAGACTTCTCTTCAAATTTACCCAGATGATCAATGGTATTGAGATTTGTAACATGACATCCAAATGGTTTCATGAAATCTAGGATAGGGGGTCTACCTCTAAATAACTCATAAGGTGTCTTATTCTTTGTTTTCATTACTAAAACCCTATTTTGCACATAACAAGCAGTGTTAACTGCTTCAGCCCAGAAAGTGATTGGCAATTTTGAATCCGCCAACATGGTTCTAGCAGCCTCTATTAGTGTTCTATTCCTCCTCTCAGCAACACCATTTTGTTGAGGAGTTCTAGCTACACTAAATTCTCTCTTAATACCCTTATCTCTGCAAAAATCATCCATAACTCTATTCTTAAACTCTGTCCCATTGTCACACCTAATGACTTTAACTTTCATAACATTTTGGTTTTCCACTTCTGTGATAAATACCTTAAGAATGCTAGTAGTTTCATCCTTAGTTTTAAGAAAGAAAACCCATGTGAACCTACTAAAGTCATGATGAGACGAAAATTGTTACGCTTTTAGGGGGTCATTTAATCCCTAATTCGTATAAATGTGATCAAATATTGCCCTAAATCGTTCCTTTTGTCATTTTAGGTACTTTTGAGAAGAATTCTGGAAAACATGCATATTCGGACGTTTTTGGAGCATATAAGTGAAGAAAACGACAAAGTCTCAAAAGTTGAAGATTTACAACCTGACGGCGTCAGAAGTCACAAGGTGACGCCGTCAGAAAGCCTTGACAAAAGAGTGGAAATCAATTTTCAAATGACGGGCCAGAGGATTTAACACCTGACGCCGTCAGGTGTTAGGAATTATAGGCCGTCAGGAGTAAAGTTAAAGAGTGACGGCCCAGAAGGTTTTATAAGGTGACGGCGTCAGAAGTGGATCAAGGCCATCCGAGAAAACTATTGGCGGCGAGCTGATGGCGTCAGCCCTTATAACCTGACGCCGTCAGAGAGTAAAATTTATATATAGTTTTCTAATTTTCATTAATTGGGTGGAACTTGGGTGGAACTTTGTGGAGAACTTTTAGGGCAAACCCTAAAGACGAATTTCCTGTACTTTTTAGGGTTTCCAACCCTTGGAACCCTCATGCTTAATTAAAGATAAGTCTTCACTTTAATTCAATCAATATGTCTATGTGTTGGTTGATTATCTATCTTGCTTGTCTTTTAATTAACATGTGTAGCTAAATTCTCTAGTGTTTGCTTAGATCTAATGAAACCTAACTATTAATTATTGGTTAATTGGTGTGTGTTGTTGTTTGTTGGGATGATTGTTCCATCAATGTTAGGCTCACGAAAACTGGCCAACTTCCTTTATGGTAACGTGTTTGAACGTCTTGGGAAACATGTAGCCAAGGCATACAAGGCTATTAAGGTAGTATTTAACGCATGAGCCACTGTTTACAACCCCTATGGTTGTGCCGTGCATGGCATAGGGCGAGATAAAGAGCTCATAGAATTGGAGAGATATGTATGCCACTCCATGAGTTATTAGGAATACACCCTTCATCCACACAAGTAACACACATATCAATTAACCGGTAAAAGATAGTTAGGGAGTAATGAAATCTATGTAAACACAACTTTCTCCATATTGTTTTCACAACCACAATAGTTTAGATATTTATTTTATTTTAATTTGCATAAGTAGTAAACTTGGGTTAGTTGACTAGCAACTAATTCCGCCCTTCCTCTAAAAACCGAGATTTTACTTGCTTTCATAAAAATATAAAAATACAAAAAGAATCTTCCTTCCACCTTTAGACCTATTAGAGTAGTTTTTCTATCCTAACGAACACTATTCCCTGTGAGACAACGATCAATCCCCCGTACTTACCACTATCCTATACTACATTGGTCAGGTACACTGCCTGGTGGGGTTGTAAGCCTCTTGAGATCCCTCGAGAGGTAAAACCTGTTGTAAGGTTACAAAACCACGCATCAAGTCATCAGTCACAACAAGACAATATTTTTTGAGATTAATGCTGCTCACAGATGTAGGACCAAACAAGTCCATATGTAACATTTGAAGTGGGTGAGCAATAGAGTTAACCAACTTAGACCTGCAAGAAGCTCTGTGTTGTTTCCCTTTAAGACAACCAACACAGGTTTGATCATTTTCAAATCTTACCAAACCATATTTAACAATCTTATTAATGGTTTTGAAATTAATATGACCAAGTCTTCTATGCCATAGCATGGATTCATCCACTGTGGCCTTTGCAAGCAAGCAAGTATAATCATTTTTAGCAACAATGTTGTTCATATCAAAGCTATATAAATTGCCTTTTCTAGGGATTTTAAGATGGATCTGACTCTCATCAGGCATCTTGAAATCCTTAGAAAGGACATAGCACATTTCTTCAGTAAAAAGAACATTGTTTTTCTTGTCACACATCTGTGACACACTAAAAAGATTATACTTAAGCTCTTTCACATAGTACACAGGTTCAAAATCCAAGTTACCAGTTTTAATAACACCTTTACCAGTAACTTTACCATTAACTCCTCCTCCAAAGCTGACATTTTGTCCATCAAAAGATTCAAAGTTTGATAAATAGGACAAGTTGCCAGTCATGTGCCTTGAACATCCACTATCTGAAATTCCTTGATCTGACCTTTTTGCCCTTGGATGTTTCTGCACATAGAAAGAAAGAAGTTAGTTTCTTTTGGAGACCCAAGCCATGATTGACTTGGATCTGCCTCGTGTATCAATATAGTTAAATCTATCAAAGGTCATTGATACACCATTGGGATTGGTTGTAGTGTTTATTCCTTTAGGTTTCCATTCCCAACGTGCTGAGGCCTTCACAGCATTTCCCATGTTCCCCTTTTTCTTATTTACAACATTAACAGTGGGAACATTTGAAGTAGCAGTGGAAACTGCTTGTGTAGATTTTGGCACCCACTGTTGTTTAGGTTGAGCCTTTTTGTTGTAAAGAGAACCTTTATCTGTTTGTGCAGATTTAACAAAAGTAGTTTTTGGCTTTGCACTTAAAACAGATGACTTAGTAAAAGCAGTGTTAACAGTTTTAGCAGTGGAAAAACTTTGAGGTCCACTTTTCAAAAGTACTGCTCTTGGGATCATGTTGCTGTGTGAATTAGGGTGAGTTTGATTATTAAACTTGTTTGTGGTCACCCTATTCTTCCCATAAAATTCCCTTCTCCCACCATTAGAACCACACTTAGCATGTAAATGATTAAAATCACCACAAGTATAACATGCCTTGTTGTTCATCACAAAATCACTACCTAGTTGTTGAGATTTGACATGATTCCAACTCCTCTGGTTACCCCTAGGAGTTGATGACCTTTTTCTATACATCTCAGCATACTTTACAGTTTGTCTAGGTTTGTTTACTTGTTTCCTAGCTTCTTCTGTATTAGTATTAACAACCTGTGGGATGGGTTTCTCAACACTGTTTTTAACATTTTCATCTATAACAGATGAATCACTAGCACTCTCAAAAACATCAGTGTCCTGCTTAATCTCTACCTCACTTTTAACAAATTTGGGAGGGCCATATTCAAGTATAGGTTCTTGAAAATCCTCTATGCCTGTATGTGCTAAATCTATGCCTGGAGGTGCTGGAACACCTCTAAGTGGTGGAGGTACAGTGTTGTATCCTAAACCAGACTTAGCCTTATTAGTTATTTGAGCATCCCAAATCTTTTCAATAGACTTAGATTGATAAAACAAGGTGTCAACAGATAAATTTACATTTTCATTCACCTTTTTAAGTCTTTCAACCTCTTCTTTCAAAGCCTCATTTACTGCTATCTTATGATCTAACTCTCTTTTAATGACAATCATATCATCACTGAATTTAGATTCATTTTCCCTATAATGCTCTAGTTGTTTTTCTAACACAGATATGCCTCTCCTAAGATTTGACACAGTATAATTAGCAGCAAACAACTCTGTTCTTTGACTCTCACATAATTCATTAAGCCTTTCACATTCTCTAGTTGCCCTACATGTTTTAGAACAATTTTCAAAATTTTGTACCTCAGAGTCAGAGAGAGCCATGAGAGCATGTTCTGTAGCAATGAAACCAGCTTCTGTAGATTGCTCTTCATCAACATCAGCCATGAAACTCCAATCATAGCTTACACCATCAATTGCCAACATTGCCTTTGGTTCTTCCACTGTTGGCTCTTTCTTCTGCTTATACCAAGTGGATCTGTTATCCTGCTTCCTTGGTCTTCTGCATTCCCTAGCAAAATGTCCCAACTTGTGACAGTTGAAACACTCCACTTTCTTCTTATCAAATCCTGCAGTCTCACTTCCATTAATGTGGATTGGCTTGCCAGTCTTCTTGAAAAACTTCCTAGCCCTAATACTAAGAAGAGCTATTTGCCACTTTATGTCCATCTCTTCTAAGTCATCATCATCAATTTGCTCTATGTCTTCATGAGTCAATATAGAGCCATTCACTTTAGTAGAGATGAATGCATAAAAGGTGGGATCACCTATACCAGCAACCTTCTTCTTAGAACCTGCAGTGGTAACAAGAGCATTACCAGTGGAAACAGTTGAACCAGCAGTGGCAAATTCATCATCACTATCAGCTTCACTGTCATCATTGTCAATTGAAGTTAACATCAATGCCAAGCTACTAGAGCTTGAACCTAGCTTTCCTGCCTTCTTTAACCTCTGCTCAATGAGCTTGAAATTATTATATAAGTCATTGAGCTTCATAGTTTCAATTTCAGGTTTGTTTTCCCAAACTGTAACATTAGTGTGAAACTCAGCAGGCAAACTTCTTAGAAACTTCAAGTTGAGGTCTTCCCTTTCCACCTCAATTCCAAACATAGTTAATTGAGTAACCAGTTTCTGTAGTTTGGTGAATATGCTGTCAAGAGATTCATTTCTTGAAGCAGAGAAATTTTCATAGCTTTGCTTCAACAATGTCTTTTGTGTCTTCTTAGTAGCATCATTGCCACCAAACACTGAACAAATCTCTTCAAAAAGTTCTTTTGCTGTTTTGAACTTTGTGAATGCTATTATTTGATCTTTTGGAAGAGTCATGAGCAATGAACTTCTGGCCTTCAGATCATTCTTTCTTTGGGTCCTTTTATCTGTTGTAGTAGGCACAGAAACTGTTATAACATCTTTGTCTCCAATCTTCTCAGTCTTTTGTTGAGGCTTGAAGGAATCACCATTTAAGATGATCTCCCACAAAGCATAATCTGACATGAGAAAATATTGCTCTATCATGATCCTCCACATCTCAAACTCATTAAGTTTGAGTTTGGGAAGTCTTGGAACAGAAGAGTTTGACTAATTGTTTTCCATCTCCATCTTTGAGTGAGTGAGTTAAGCTTCTTCTTGGATCTTCTAAATCAAAGTATCAGAACCTGGCTCTGATACCACTTGAAGGATCTAAACACACACCTTGTGTTAGAGATACTTTGAGTAATGTTATTAAGCACGCGGAATTTACTTAGTAACACTTAGAAGATGGTTTATGTGATGTATTATGAGTGAGAACAGTTGTATATGGTTTAACACAAAGCTTCAATATTATTGATAATAATACGAGTGATCTTAGCTATCACTAGGGTTACACCTTGAAGCTCTCTAGAGTAATTCGTACCTTAGACAATGACCTAGGATCTCCTTTTATAGAGCAAGGAGTCCTTTACAAGATAAGTATTAAGCTATCTAAATAGAATATACACAAGATCTATTCTATACTTATCTATACACGAATACATCAGTTATCTAATAACCAGTGGTAACTATATGTACTAGCAGTGGTAATGAGTTTCCATTGCCACTGCATTCTTCAGCAGTGTCTTCCACAAACCTATCAGTGGTAACTGTTAGCTTTATTCCCAACAGTATTGGTAGTCATTGTTGAAGAAGCGTCGGTAGGGGATCTTAGGTTTTTCAGGAAACCCAAGTAGAGGTAGTGGTTTTGTCGAGTCTGTGAAGTAAGGTTTCTTCGTTTCAGTGTCGACATTCGATTCAGGGTTAAGCCAGTCGAACGAGCCAGATAAAGCATAGGCTATGTTCTCCATGTGGTAATCGAGTTCTACCTTGTTCCCTGATCTCTTCTTGAGAAAGTCCATTGCTTCACGATTAATCCGCTTCAGTTCAGTCTTCGACAACCTTTCAACTTGTAAACCTGACATAATACTCTGAGTCATCTGCAAAGTATTACCCGGTAATGGTTCGTCGGTCTCAAGCGGTGGTTGTGCTTTGATCATTGTTGTCAGCCAATCAGAGTCATGAGCTTCGTCCACATCTAGCCATGAGAATTGAGTAGTCTTTTTCGTCTGCTTCTTTGACTTTGAGGACTTCTTCTTCTCTTTTGAGACGATGGACCGGTTTGAAATTCAGGAATTTCTGATTTGGTATTGCTGTTTCTGGTTCTTCCTGAGTATCAAACGGATGAAGTATGAATGGTGCCTCTGATTGTGTCGGTCCGGTGCCGGATGCAGGAGCTCTTTGTTTGGAAGGAGGAGCCTTAGAAGTCTTGTGGGGCTGCTGTGATGAAGATGGTGCTTCTGACTTCTTTGACTTCTTGCTTTTCGGATCTGAGTCAGGATCATCATCTTTTCTTTGTCGTTTGTGTTTACCGGCAGCTTCTTTGCAAGATTCTTTTGAGGCAATGGCTTGAAGTGCCTCGAACATCGTTGATTCTTCAGGTGTCTTATCCTCCTTGTTTCTAAGCTTGACAGCTATCGGTGTTTGTAGTTGTTCAGTAGATAGGTCTTCCGATGGTGGAGGATCCTTGTTAGTGCGAAGGTAAAATGGAGTTGACTCAAGCATTCTNTTGAAGTGCCTCGAACATCGTTGATTCTTCAGGTGTCTTATCCTCCTTGTTTCTAAGCTTGACAGCTATCGGTGTTTGTAGTTGTTCAGTAGATAGGTCTTCCGATGGTGGAGGATCCTTGTTAGTGCGAAGGTAAAATGGAGTTGACTCAAGCATTCTTTCAATGTTGTGCTTGATCCTGGTATTCAACTTAGAACGAATCGGCTCAATAAGCGCAGACACAGCCGGTTCAGTTATTGCCGCGAGATTGTCGTTGAGATATTCTGTTGTGTACTCTTTGATCATCCCGTCCATGTCGGCATGTACAGCTTTGTTTACAAGTTCACTCGCATCCTGAAGATCTTTGACTTGTGAAGTCAAAGTTTTGAGCTGTTGTGAGAGCAGTTGTACTTGGTCATGAAGATCTCCAGTTGGCTTTTGCGTCTCCTTCTTTTTCTTCTTAGCTAAATCAAGAGCTTTCTTGATCCGCTTTGATGCTGTCAAAGTTGCTTTGCCTCCCTTCTTCTTCTTTTCTGATTTGCCTTTGGGTGTTTTCTTTGCTGGTGGTGGTGGTGAGTGATTTGATGATGATGATGAAGATGATTTGTTCTCGGGTTCTAACGGAGGAGGTGAGGGATCCCTTAGAGGTGTTTCTTTTGGAGTCGGGGGATTCTTTGAAGATGAGTGCGGAGGACTGTTGATATATTGGTCAGTGTCAATGAGGTCTTCGTCTTGATCGAGTCCACGAAGTAGTCTATCTGTCTCTTCTTTGGCTTTCCTCTTGATTTCCTCGTCTCTCTGAACTTTAGCAATGAATTCTGGTGTGATGTACTCTGTTTGCTCTTCCTCTGTAGCTTCTTCCATGCCGATGTTCCCTTCAGTGTCACGTTGTTCATTTTCGGTTTGAGGAACTATAGTGCTACTTGAGCCAGCCTCATGTCCTGGAAGATTTGTCGGTGTTTGATGAGGTTGTGGATGTTGGAGATTGAGTAGTACAGCTGCCCTGAATTCTTTTTCTTCCTGCTTCTTTTCTGCCCTGGTGTCGACAATGATACTCTTCAGTTTACGTTTGTCTACCAGTGGCTCTGTAGTAGGTTCATCTTCTGCTTCTTCATCACGTGCAGCATCACTTGGTTCATTGATGGTAATTCCCGTGCCTTTTCTTTGTTCTTGCTCAGCAGTTTCCTTGCTTAATTTTTTAGTCAGTGCAAGCCCTGGANAGCCCTGGTGTCGACAATGATACTCTTCAGTTTACGTTTGTCTACCAGTGGCTCTGTAGTAGGTTCATCTTCTGCTTCTTCATCACGTGCAGCATCACTTGGTTCATTGATGGTAATTCCCGTGCCTTTTCTTTGTTCTTGCTCAGCAGTTTCCTTGCTTAATTTTTTAGTCAGTGCAAGCCCTGGAAACTCTTTTTCTTCATCAAGTTTTTCTTCTTGGTCATCTGGAGCCCTTGACCTTCTTACATAGTCTGCTTCGTCATCAGATTCTGTGCCGAACTCAGAGTCAGTTTCCGTTTCAGATGATGAAGCTGACGGTTCATCCTGAGGAATCTGCTTCGGTGCAGCTTTCCTTCTTGGTCTGGTGGGTGGCTTTTGAGCAGGCTTTGGTTGTTGGGAGGTTGTAGTACTGGTCGTGCTACCGGATTTGCCACCCCTCTTGCTTCGGGTTCGGACAATAGATGCTGGTTCATCTTCTTTCTCATTGAAGCCAACTATCCCAGCCTTGAATGCTTTATCATAGATTTTGAAGTTCTGAGTTTTTCTGATTTCATCATCCAAGAAATGATCTGGGATTCTCATGCCTTTGGTTCTTGGAATGAACTTGATGGACTTGACAAATGAAATCTTTGGGTCTTCATTAAATATGTCTTTTGGTTCCGTCCTGTCGTGCATCCTCTTGATGAAGTCAGGGGTTTTCTCACATAGGTGTGCTATGAGTGGTTTGGTGAACCTAATGAACGGGATCATGGTCCTGTCAAGATCAGTATGAATGTGATGGAGCATGTCGCTCATTATTGGTGCAGCAAAGTTAATCGGTGTCATGGTCATCATTCCCCATAATACTTGCATGTGTTCTACCCTTGGATGCTCATGACCACTCCTTCTTCCAGATATGGATCTGATAATCAGCATGTAGAAAGTTCTCCATGGTTGCGGCAGATATTTGACATTGAATTTGGAGAGAAGTGTGAGAGATTCGTTGTCAGGAATATCGTATCCAAGATCAATGAAGTAGTCAAGGATTTCCAGTTCAGTCAGCATCGGATGATATTCGTTGTAAGTTGGTAACATGAGAGCTTCACGAAGAGTGTCATAATCAATGGTGTATTGTTGACGGTCCAGCATGACGGTAAAGGATTTGTCGTCCAAATTGGCCTTAGCAGTGTGCCAGAACTGATGGATGTAGAAGATTGGTACAGATGTGGATTTGGTGAGCAAAGGCTTGCATGGATGAGCCAAAAGAATGTTCTTGACAATCTTGCATGTGTCATCAGGTATACTAAGTTTGTTGAAGTCGATGTGAAGATTGTTCTGATCTATGCCTACATTGTAGTCAGCAGGGAGGACTTCACCAAGTTCAAGTAGTGGGAGGTTCTGTTGTTGTGGAACTGATTCAGAGTGTTGAGCCATTTGTGTTCTGAAAGTGTCATGTCATGAAATCAAACATCCAGATACGTTAGTTATTAGTCCGAGTTCACGTTTGATATTCAAAGACATATATGTTGCAATCATGGTCCAGTTAATTAATATGTGACTAATGATGGTATTATTATTAACATGTAACTTAGATGATATATCATTTAGTGCACATAAGTTATTTGGTGACATGTTAAATAACACAAAACAATCACAAGTTAACTAACATTCTCACACTACACATATTCCTGAGGATTCATTCAATATACAAGTTTTCGAAAAAAAAATGACAATCACTTGAATACTCAAGAATTATGTAATACATGATCTCGAAATTATTACAAATGATAATCTCTAAAACTATCACTAATGAATATCTCGAAAACTTTAGTCCAAGAAAGATCTCGATAATTTTCCTAAGAAAGATCTCGAAATATTTGATGATCAAAAGTTCTCGAAAACTCTTTAGCTGAGTTTCTCGAAAACTCTTTAGAAACACAACAAGGCAACATATAAGGGATCTCGATAAATAACGATACCTAAAATTATCTAGAACTTGACTAACGAGAAATCATGTTGTGAAACCACTCAATTACATCAATTAACACTTACTAGAACACATTCAAACAGTTTAATTAGACTCATAAACATCAAAACGAAAAGCCCCAATTCGAACATAAACCCTAAATTTCTAGAACATGCAATCTGTTGTATTGGAACAATTAACACTCACATACATGATTCTATAACATAAACAAACAAATCCCACCAACAATAATCACAAAAACATCACACAATCATAAAAACCCAATACGACTTAAACCCTAATTATCGAAAATCATTCTAATGTGATAACTGTTATGTTTGCGAGTTTGGGACATGATTAGGCAATGATGAGGTATAAAAGTCCTATGTTTTCATAATCACAAACACAATATTAACGCAAAACTAAATTTTCGAGAACCCTAGTTCTTTGATTCCAAATTACATGAAATCTAGCCATCTAAAGCATGATTCGTTAAAAACCATTCGTTAATATGAGCTAAAGGACATGAATTTACTTACGGTTTGATGATCAAGAACACGGATTGAGAGTTGGATTTGAGGCCGTTTGATATAAAGGAGGGTGTTTGTTTTTGGTTTTTGATTTTGTGAATAAAAAA
>LBNU01010998.1:48916-65808 GCA_014162995.1 Artemisia annua | reverse complement strand
AAGTACTTTTGCGTGTATCCATACACCCTGCATGATCAGCGTCTGAAAAAGCTATTAGTTCAAAACCGGAATCCTTCGGATACCAGATCCCCAAATTAATGGTTCCCTTTACGTATCGAAGGATTCTTTTTGCCTCATTGAGGTGACGTTCAGTTGGACTGGACTGATAGCGAGAGCACATAAATACAACAAATACAATATCCGGTCTACTAGCGGTGAGATACATCAGTGACCCAATAATACTTCGGTACTTTGTGCGGTCAACTGGTTTCCCATTTGGATCCGCATCTAACTTAGTTGTGTTAGCCATAGGAGTATTGTAAGTATCACAACTGGTCATTCCATGTTTCTTAATTATCTCAAGAGCATATTACTGATTTAGGAAAATTCCACGGGGAGACTGATGAACTTGTAGTCCCAAAAAGAACGTAAGTTCACCCATCATTGACATTTCAAAATTTTGTTTCATTAATCTGGCAAAAACGTTTGAGTACTTTTTGTTTGTAGAGCCAAAAATAATGTCATCGACATATATTTGCACAATTAAAATATCTTCCCCGTGTTTTTTAATAACCAAAGTTGGATCTAGTAAACCTTTAGTAAAGGAATTAGCAAGCAAGAAAGCAGTAAGTTTATCATACCACGCCCTGGGGGCTTGTTTGAGACCATAGAGAGCCTTCTTAAGTCGGTAGACATGATTTGGGTGCTGTGGGTCGACAAATCCCTCTGGCTGACTAACGTATACCTCCTCACGTAGTTGACCGTTCAGAAATGCAGTTTTCACATCCATTTGATAAACGACCATGTTTTTGTGAGCAGCGTATGCTAAAAATATTCGAACAGCTTCGAGTCTAGCCACTGGTGCAAAAGATTCCTCAAAGTCAATACCTTCCTCTTGAGTATATCCTTTAGCTACCAAACGTGATTTGTTGCGAATAACATTGCCTTCTGCCTCCAACTTGTTATTCCAAATCCATTTTAGCCCAATGACATAAAATCCATCCGGTTGTTCAACTAATTCCCAAACTTCAAGACGTTTGAATTGGATTAACTCCTCTTGCATTGATTCAATCCAGTTGTCGTAAGTGAGAGCTTCTTTCATATTTTTCGGTTCTTCATGAAAAACTGTTAGAGCATAAATGCAATGTTCGGCATCGGAATGAAGTTTTTGTCTAGTCATAACTGGAGCTGTTGGATGACCAATAATGTTGACAATTGGATGGTCACGAGTCCAATGATGTGTTGAAGGGTGAGGGTTATGAAACTGCTGCATATTAGTTGGTTCCAAGTTGCGTGTTGACGACTCAGCAATATCAGAAAGGTTCGGAGTCGGAGCAAACGGATTGAAGAACGCATTTGGATCATAATTTGCAGGTTCGGGTACTTGTTGTTGGTTCAGATCTTCAGTTGGGTTGTCGGTGTTGGAAGCGGTTTGTTCTTCTATTGTTGGTGATTCAGTCGGGGGTGCATCGGGTGTTACTATTGTAGTTGTAGTAACCGTTGTATCAGGTACTTGAATATTATCAGGTTGAGCAGCGGAACTAGTGGATACATCTGGTGCACGTGTCTCAAATGAATCATCGAACAAAGGAGAAAACAATGTTTCCAATTCTCGACGAGTTAGTGACAACGGTTCAGCTGAAGAATCTGGAAAGTTTAGACGGTTGGTTGCGGGTCCTAAGCTGTTTTGCTCAGAAGCCATTTCTGTGAGCTCATCGAAATTAGCATGGATAGTCTCCTGAATCTCTCTAGTACGACGGTTGTAGATTCTAAAACCTTTGGAGTTTTCACAATATCCAATGAAGATACCGATGTCAGCCTTTGCCTTAAGCTTTCCAAGATCATCACGATCATTATTCGGATAACAAAGAGATCCAAATACATGAAAGTGTTGTATGTTGGGCTTTCGTTTGTGAACAATTTCATACGGTGTGACTTTGTGACGTTTATTGATCATACAACGATTTTGGGTGTAACATGCGGTAGAGACGGCTTCTGCCCAAAGATAATCTGGTAATTGAGCATTAATGAGCATCGTTCGTGCGGCTTCCACTAACGTTCTGTTGCGTCTTTCGACCACTCCATTTTGTTCGGGATTCCGTGCAATTGATGTTTGATCTTCAATTCCAACTTTCTCAAAATATGCACGAAGAGTTTGATTTTTGAATTTAGTTCCATTATTTGTTCTTACAATTCTTACTGTGTTGTGAAGTTGAACCTGAATTTTCGTGAGAAAGGTGATTATCATTGATGGAGCTTGATCTTTGCTTCGAAGAAAATAGACCCAAGTCCATTTGGAGAAGTCATCGACTATCACAAGTATGTATCGTTTCCCATTAATCGTTTGTACTCGCATTGGTCCACATAAATCCATATGAAGAAGTTGAAGAACATGATCCGTGCTCAGTTCTGGTTTGGTGGTAAGGTATGCACGTTTGCTCTTTCCTTGTTCACAAGCGGGAAATAGGTGATCTTTTGCATATCGGAACCTGGAAGACCGTCAACTAGTTTATGGCGAGCAAGATCAGTCATAGTTCGGAAGTTGAGATGTGACATGCGTTGGTGCCATAACCAGGATTTTGTCGATTCAGCCTTTGAAAGTAGACAAATGGGAGAGGAAGCGGTCATGTCGGACATTGAAATTGTATATAGACTGTTACCACGTGTGCCGGACATGAGATCATTTCCATGTAGATCACGAACAAAGCATGTTTTCTCCCTGAATGCAACTTCCAGATCACCATCACAAAATTGACCAACAGAAAATAGATTGTGACCAAGGCCTTCAACATAATAAACACGACTAATTTCGATATTCCCACAGATATAGTCCCCATAACCAAAAATTGCAGCGAAATGATCATTCCCGAATCTGACAGTACCAATGAATTTTGAGACAAAGTTTTTTAACAGTTTAAGATTGTCTGTCATGTGTCGGGAGCATCCGCTATCAGCAATCCAGAGAACAATTTGCACCACCTGAGAAAGACCATCGGTGTCATAAACTGGGCCTGAGTCACTTATGTGGAGTTCATGCATGTTGGCCATCAGCATAACAGCAGCTTCCAAATCTTCCATGTCATCATCAGAATGTGCATTAGCCATGAAGCTGTTGTCATTTGCATTCGTGTTGCTGCGGGCTTCATCTTTGAGAGCAAGGAGTAGTGCCTGTTTGTGATACTTACTTCCTTGAGTTCTTGGTGATGGACATGCAGTTGCCAAGTGACCTATTCCATTGCAGTTATAGCATCTGATGACTGTATACCCTGATTCAGTATTCCATGTGTCAACAATCTCTGCCTTTCTCTGAGGGACACCGCCATTGTTCCTGAATCCTCCATTGTTATTATACAGTTGTCCAGAATTAGAGTTACCCACATTACCACCCGATCCAAATCTGCTACTGTTGCGATTCTGAATCTCAACGCGACCATCGTGAATGACAGCTTGATTCCTTGTATTTGCAGATGAACGAAGACGATTGTTGGACTTGTTTGAGAATTTGCTGAAAGCCCGAGCAATAAGTGCAATTCCTTGGTTGAGACTGTTGAAGTCTTCATCATCATCGTCATCATTAGCAGTGAGTGGTGTAGACAAGGTGTCATTGTTGTCATATGATGCAAATTGATTTGCAGGAGGGTGCGATGAAGAATCATAAGATGAATATGGAGATGGGTTGTTGTGATAAGCCTGTTCTGGATGATAAACATTGTGTTGTAATGGTGGAGCCGGAACATGTGATTGAGCAACAAGCGCCAAAGAGTTTGTAGTTGGGGGCTGTGAGTAGTTTCCTCTGAGAGCGCGATCATTATCAACTTCATGTTGATGATGTTTCAGATAGTCATACAACAAACCATATGGTGTTTCATGAAGGTTTCGTGCTTGTCGAACAAATGACACATACTTCTGTCAATCAGGACCAAGACATCCTAAGAACTTCATGTTGACAACAATCTTTGGTAAGATGATGTTGTGTCTATCGAGGTCATTAATGATGTTAGTGAAGCGGTGATAGTATGACTCAAGTGATTCCATTGGCTCAAGCATGAAATGTGTGTATTCCATGTAAAGTTTTGACTCTATGTCTTCCTGATTCAACTGAGTTCCTTCCATTAGGAGATGAANGCTTGTCGAACAAATGTCACATACTTCTGCCAATCAGGACCAAGACATCCTAAGAACTTCATGTTGACAGCAATCTTTGGTAAGATGATGTTGTGTCTATCGAGGTCATTAATGATGTTAGTGAAGCGGTGATAGTATGACTCAAGTGATTCCATTGGCTCAATCATGAAATGTGTGTATTCCATGTAAAGTTTTGACTCCATGTCCTCCTGATTCAACTGAGTTCCTTCCATTAGGAGATGAACATGTTCCCACATTGCCTTAGCAGTTTTCTGAGCATCAACACTGTGAAAGATTGGATTAGGTATGCCTTGCAGAATGTAAATCATGGCATATTCATCAGCTTCTTTGTGAAGTACTTGTTCAGCAGTAAGTTAAGCATCAGTAAGGGGTCTGTATGATTCCGGTATGGGTGGATTAGCATTAGGATCACCAGGGACAAGGTTAGTCGGTGTTACAAATGGGCCTTCATTGATAACTTGTGTCATGTATTTGCCATGTGGTTTCTTGAGTTCAAGAAATCTTAGGAATCGACTTGACCACTGAACATAATTACCGGGTGTGAGCATGGGTGGTGTGTCAAGTGAACCTGCTTCATGTCTTGATTGTTTAGTAGTGATTACTTCACACATTTGGTCAAACCAATGAGTTTGTTTCGACGGTTGAGTGATTTGTTGCATTGAAAATGGTGGAGGTTGAGGCAGTTGTTGATGTTGATGCATCATGACATGTTGTTGAGAAACCATTTGATTATATGGATATGAATGTTGAGGTTGTTGTGTTGATATTGTTGTTGTTGTTGACGAAACAATTGTGTTTGATGATAGGGTTCCTGATGATGAAAGTTGTAGTACGGTGGTTGAGACATGATGAAAGACTTGTGTGAAAATGGATCTTGTAGAAGGTATACGTGTTATGCCAAGCCTTGAAAACTATCCCAAGTGTTTTCTCGAAACTTTGTTGAAGAATATCTCGAAAAACAGTTAAAGTCCAGAAGATCTCGAAAAAAGTTACAAAGATCTCGATAATTGATGCGTAGGTATTGCTTACGCACTACGTTTTACCTCTCGATGGATCTCAAGAGGCTTACAATCCCCAGCAGGCAGTGTACCTGACCGATGTAGTATAGTGTAGTGGCAAGTACCGGGGGATTGATCGTTCTCTCACAGGGAATAGTGTTCGTTAGGTTAAAGACTACTCTAATTAAGGTCTAAGGGTGGAGGATGATTATTTTTGTATTTTTATATNCGTAATAAGCGGGTTTTTTCGGTTTCGGTTTTTTTCGGTTTCGGTTTCTTTGGTTTCGGGTTTTTTCGGTTTCGGATTGGGCGGTTTGGCTCGGTTTGTCGGTTTATCGGTTTTTTTGAACACCCTTAATGCCAAGCCTTGAAAAACTATCCCAAGTGTTTTCTCGAACTTTGTTGAAGAATATCTCGAAAAACAGTCAATGTCCAAAGTTCTCGAAAGTTGACCAAAGATCTCGAAAGTTGACCAAAGTTCTCGAAAATGTAAGTTATCGAGAAATTTTGGGAAAAATTTTCGAGAATTTTTGTTCTATGAAATTTAGCAAAGTTCTCGAAAGATTATGAAAAGATTTCGAAAATTTTCCAAAGATCTCGAAAACTGAAAGATTTCGAAAGATTAGAAAAGATCTCGAAAGTTTCACAGTTTCGAGAAAAATTTCCACAAATTATCGAGATTCTACAATCGTGATAATATCCAACAAGTCGAAGTGTTTTCTTTCTTATACAAGAGAGAAAAGCACTGAGTAACGAACGAAAACACCTTAGGAGCAGTAACAAAAGATCTCGAAAGATTGGGGTTTAAGGATTTCGAAGGTTTGTCAAAATTTGGCAGATTTTTGTTTTTGTAAAAAGCAATCCAAAAACACGTTTCTAATCCAAGATTCTTGTACAACTAACCATAAAATGATGAAATCTTAAAGAAAGTTGCAAACTTGAACCACTTTTCAAAAATTTGAAAATTTTCGAAAACTAGTGCAAAGTGTACGAATCTATAATTTTTGAGAAAAATGGAAACTTTGTTGGTTGTTTTGAGTTTGTAACACAAGTTTGAGGACAAAGATGTGATAAAAACACTAAACAAACAAGAAAGTTGCAAACTTTATCAAAAATTAACGAGTTAAAAGCTTGTTTTGGTTCGAAGAAAACAAAAACATACACCTTCTATTTGGCGATTGATACCACTTGTTAGGTCACCATATTGTAAGCACAAGCATAGATTTGATAGAAATGAGATGAGAAATACAGTTTGGTTGATTAGATCAAATAAGAAGAATAAAAGTGCAAGAGTTTCCTTATGATATTGAAATAACCAACAAGAAAAAGGGTTTACATGATGTCCTATTTATAGGAGAGGAGCTAGGGCAACATCCCTTCTCCTTCCTTTCTCTTAAACGTATGGGCCTAAAGCCCATTGGACGAGTATTGGACTCATCCATAAACATTACATGATTAATAAACTTAGCAACCTATTACAAATGTTGAAATAACCGAGACTTGACTTAAACGTTGAAAACTTAGGTTCTAACAGCATGTGTTCTGGAACCATGATCTTAAAAAAATGCAAGCCGAAAGGAATGTGGGCAACACCCGTACCATGTTTAGGATTGCTGACCCAACTAGGGGTGTCCACGGTACTGGAACTGTCCCGAACCGGAACCGTCCCGAAAGAACCGAGAACCGAAAATCTGGAAAAAGTGGAACCAAGAACCGTCCCATGTTCTTCGGTACGGTACTTGGTTCTGGTACGGGAATTTTGGGTAATTCACACAAGAACCGAAGTGTTTAAATAATTTACTTTTTTCATCGTTGATCATTCATAAAGACATGCTAATAATCCTATAACAACACAAATACACACAAAAATGTCTCCAACAATGCAAACCATTCCAAATTTTCAGTAAAGTATCAAATTTTCGATAGTGATTTCGAGATAAACTTACTTTGATGTTGATGAATGATGATGATGATATTTTAATTGATTAAAAGTTATGGTTTAATTTTTATTATGTGTTTTTAAGTTTTAGATTTTTTATGTTACAACTTAATAATGATTAGGGTTTTTTTTCTCTTAAAAGGCTATACACATTACACAATGTCACAAATAAAACCTTTAAAATTTCATATTTTCAAAGTAGTCGGTTATTTCGGGAAAGAACCGGAACCGGACGGTTCCGACCCGAACCGCCCCGAGAACCGAAAATTTGGAATTTTAGGAACCAAGAACCGTACCATGGTTCTAATATACAGTTCGGTTCCGGTACGGTACTGGTACGGTTCCTCGGTTCTTTTGGTTCCTCGGTTCTTTTGGACACCCCTAGACCCAACAATATACCCTAATAACACACCCATGCATCTTGTTCCATTTACTCTTCCTACGCAAAATAATTCTCTAATTGCTCTTTATGTGCTTGGTCAATTATTCGCTGATTTTGATAAAACATGTAAAAAGAGAATTACACCAACGGGTATTACTGAAGGGGAAAGGGGCTTTGAACAAACAAAACGGTGTTATTTAACAGAGGTCATGCCATTCTTTAAGCTTGTCAAAGAACATTTTGAGGGACTTCAAAAAACCCTAAACAAAGATGTGGCTGACATGAAAGAGGTGTATAAAACTGTGGAAAGTGAGGGAAAACAACTGGCTATTGATCTTAAACATAGTGAAATTGAGAGGAAAAATGTTCGCATCATGAATGAGAATTTGATTGCTAGTTGTGTTGCACAGGATGTGTTTTATACTGCTACTGAATCTGCCTTATCTGTCTGCCATTTTCATGAAATGTCTATTGCATTGAAAGTTTTCCAAAATCGTGTTGTTGAGCTTGAGGGGGAGAATTTTAAATTGCGTGAAAAAAATTCAAAACGATGACCATGATAACATCGTCAGGCATTTGTCAAAACTAGATGTTGATAATCTTAACTTGCAATTAAAGTATCAACAATTAAAAGAAAAGATTAAAACCTCAAATGCCAAAACATCCTCGGATGCTCCTGAATTTGATGCATATTTTTAATTATCCAAACGTGATGAAAAGATTCAAGCTCACACTAACACATTCAGAAACTGAGGGCTCAAATTGCCCAATTGAAGTGAACCAAGTATGTTGTGACTGACACCAATAAACCATCGTCGTTAGATTTTAAGAATTTTCACTATCAATATACCATTAATAAACTACATCGTGATATTGTGTGGTTTCAAGCTGAAGATTCCAATACTAAACAACGTTACAAAGAGTTATACGATTCGATCAAAATCACACGTGTGAAAACCAATGAAAAAATAACTTCTTCGCTTAATGAAATTGAAAATCTAAAGACGAAGGTGAAAGGTAAAATGCCAGTCACCATCAGTGACATGAATGTTCCAAAGGTTTCTGCTGTTAGAAAATATGATGTTGATGCTATTAATATCCCACTTCCTCTTAGGAACAATAGGTCTGCTCACTATGCGTATCTATCGTATCTTAAGGATAGTCTAGACATGCTTCGCGAGACTATCGAAGAGGATAGGATAGTGAAATCACAGGATAGTGCTATTCTAGATGCCTGCTTTCTCACTAAACGATCCCAGGAACTCTTAGAATATGCCATTGGTACATGTCCTAAGAATGACAACAAGCAAGATAGGCTCACTGCATCATCCTCAATGACTAAGAACAAGCATGTAACCTTTGAGGCACCCTTGGAAACTTCAGATCCCAACACATCAAAACATGTTCTGCAACTGGAAGTGAAAAATACTAAGGTTCCTGATAAGCGCTTTTTCTTGGCTAGCGAAAGCAAGAACCACGGGTATCGTTGTCCCAACGAGCGTTGAAATTGATCTAGTCACTCAAGTCATGAGTTATGTGAGATGAATGGGTTGAAAAGATTTGATTTTGTTTTAGTTATACTAAGAAAGGTTTGCATAAAGTTTAAATGAAATAGGAACGGTAAGAAAAGAAATACGTTTATCTAGAATAGAAAACATGAGACTAAGTAAAGCGAAAAAGAAATAAAAGAAATAAACTAAGGAAGAAAGAAATAAAGAAAACGTTTTTGTTGTTTTGTATTTAATTGACGAAAGAAAATTAAACTAAGTTTAAAAGTTTAAAAGAAAATTCGACAGAGTAACGGAACGAAATTAATAAAAGAAAACTCCACTCGATGAACGATGGAGTGTAAATAAGCCTAGCTTGGCTTTAGAAATAAACAAGACACGACAATAAAAGACTAAGACTCGAAAACTGAAGAAAATAAAAATCCAGACTCGCTAAGACAAATTAGATATGAAACTCGCTATTAAAACTGGAAAACAAAACTCGCTATGCATATATAAAAAAAAAAAAGAAACTCGCTATGTATATAAGAAACCTAAACTCGCTAGACCCTATGTGACCCCAAACTCGCTACCAATCTAAAGAAACCAAACTCGCTATACTCTTTAAAATGAAACTCGCTATCCTAGGACAAAAATAAAACTCGCTATCCTAAATGAGAGACCAAACTCGCTAAGCTCTAAAGGAAATGAAACTCGCTATGGTTTAGCCAAGACCAAACTCGCTATTCTAGCCAAGATGAAACTCGCTAGATCAAAAGAAAAAGCATACTCGCTATGTAAAATGGACCATACTCGCTACTAAACCCTAATAAACACCATACTCGCTAGTAAACCCTAATGACATACTGGACAAATTTTTTACGTAAAACTTTTATAAAAACTTAATAAAAACTTCTTTAAACTCAATATTAAGCAAGACCAATACTCAAAATAAGCTATAGAAAACACAACTAATCAAAATAAGCAAAACATATTTCTAGGGCTTGTAAATGAAAAGCTAGTTTAGACTCAAAATAAAGATTAAAAAGCTAAAGGTAACGACTTTAAAACTTGTAAATAAGCTAAAACAAATCGAAACAAAAGCTCCCACAAGCTAGCAAAACCCAAATAAGCTCAAGTCATAATCATAAGGCACGAAAATTTCTTCTCATGCAAAGGTGGTGCAAGACTTTTATGAGCTTATATTGAATCAAGATAGAAGTAAGAAGCTTGAATAAGATGAAAAGGAGATGCAAATAAGCAAGGAAATAAGCAAAGTAAAAGACTTGGACATGAAAATGAAAAGCTTGTATTAAAACCTTACACTACAACATGAAAATAAACTAGGACTATGAAAACTAAAAACTACACAAAACTAAAAAAACTCCTAAATGAGGCCATGGGGTGGTATTTAAGGGAGTCTAGGTGACTAATCACTTGTTTTACATATTGCACTTAGCCCCTTAGTCTTTATAATTTTGTTCATACAAAGCATAAACTAGAGATACGACACTATCTTAACTTTCTAAAATACGACTATAGTCCTTGTAACTTTGAGGTGATGTGTTGACGAGCTTTCCAAAGATCTTCAATAATGTAAAAGTGATCACTTGCTCGGATTTAGAAAGTTATAGCTTCATAATCATCAATGAGCTTTGATTAAGTGTCTCTTGTACTTTCTTGAGCCTTTGAGAAATAATTCATCTTCACGGGCTTTTCATGAGTAGATTTCTTCTTTTGCTTCTCTTTCAAACTCTTTTCCACATCTCGTGCTCTTTTTGGGCTTTTAGGTTGCTTTTTGTGATGTTTTAGCAATATCCATACCTGCACAGTCATAAACACAAAAACACGATATCTTTGGCTTTTCGCGTTAGTTTTTGGTCTAAAATAGTCTAATAATGGTGAATAAAAGGTATGTGAATAAGCACATACCAAAATCCCCCAGACTAAGGTATTGCGTGTCCTCACGCAATGTAATCACATCACGCCTTAAGGGTAAATAATTTCAAAACCTCTCCTTACTAACTTTGAAAAGTAGCAAAACGTTCAAGAGAAATTCGAAATCATTTATTCCCTAAAACGCCCCGGCTTTCCGTTTTTGACTATGTACATCACATATTACACTATTTTAGCATATGACGGTGTGAATGACTTTCATTATCTTTTGATAACGATTAAGGGTCATAGAGCAAGAACACGATTCATAGAAAAGTGACCGATTGGATAAAATTCATCGTCCCTGATTTTTCACAAGTCCCAAACTAAGTGCAAAAACGAGATCACCGCTTACTTAGACGTTAGATACCAATACCACTCATGGAAGTTACTTGTGTGTGGTCACCTCCCGCTCCCAAATCTTAGTGCATCTAGAATTTTTTAATTGATTTGAGAAATGAATTGCTTCATATTTTCTCGTTTCAATATGATTTAGTCCGATAAAGATACCAAATTCAAACGCTAAGTAGTTATCGATCTTCCCTCAAGAAGGTTTGCAAGATAAATGTGGTCCACATCAAGGATATTGGATACATACAAAGACTTTGGAATACATCATAAATAGACATAAGTTGGCGAGTACATTTCACGTGCACCTCATGCGTCCGATCTAGGATCGTAACATGCACCTCACGCGCGACCAACTTTATTCTTAACACTAGAACTCTTGGTCCATAAATCTTCAACATACATCCTTATTCTTTCTTTTCTTTTTCTTTTTCATATTTTGTTTTCTTTTTCTTTTTCTTTTTCTTTTCTTTTCACTTTTTTCTTTCTTTTTCTTGCCTTAGTAACTTCTCAACTCCGAACCTTCACGGTTTCAATCCAAGACCTACCGCCAACTGCTAGGGTTGGAATCTAGGATCCAAGGTCCGATCTCAATCCGAAGTCTTAAAGCACTTTAGCTTATACATAACAACGGGCTTTTGGGTAGCTCCGAAACCACATGCGTACTAAGCTTATTCAACAATATAAAATACAACTCAATTGACGTGTATCCATGATGTGTACCCAATTTCCCAAGCAAAGATTCTCTCAAGAAGATAAAGAACTACTCATCGGCTAAACCTAACATCTTTAATTAGCACACAAGATATGGGGTGGAACAAGCTGATGGGAACGAAAAGCCACAAGTACCTTCGATGAGCTTTAAAGAGAACCACTACTCCACGTATGGTAACTAACTTCTAAATAAACACTATCATATCTCATTCTCCGCATTTTGAAAATCTCAAATAATGAGATCCACGGATACTTAGCCGATAATTTTAAGCCATGCATATATAAAGTAAAGTACGGGAGCCGACAAAAGAGTAGCTCCTTGTGTACAAAACTAGCAAAATCTTTTATGATCATCTTTGGTTAAGGGAACATGCTAGGGCTCAACAAGCCCGAATCAAGTCAAAATTTTTATTCCCACTCCTTCCTAGTAGGAAAGTCAAACTCGGTGTCAAGACTTTTATTTTATTTTTGCATTTTTATATTTTTCTCATTTTTTCTGTGCTTTTTGCTTTGAAAATTTTCAAAATTTTTCAATTTTTTTAGATTTTTGAGGAAAAACGGGGTTGCGTAAGTAAACGACAAAGATGAAAGTGCTAGGTCAATCAAATTGAAGATTCACCCCCCCAGACTAAAGATAAACATTGTCCTCAATGTTTTCAAGGTAAGGGTAATCCTAATAATAAATCTAAGGCCGTTTATTAAGTATGCCAAAGATACCATTAGTCGATAAGATTTGGATATAGGATTTCCATTCCAGTAGCAAGACATGGGACTCGAGTGGAGATGAGACGATCCACGAGCACGAGAGTCATCATGAATTGGAGAAATCCTGCACATGCACAAACAACCAAGCAAACACAAGATTGGAAGAGGTCGCCCCCTCCTTGCGTTACTTATTAGAAATTAAAGATGCAATAAAAGGATAAGCATGGGGTGCCTCCCACGAAGCGCTTTGTTTTTGATCATCGAGTCACTTAGCTTGACTCTATCCCCGAATTTAGTTGTCCTTGGGGAAAGTTTGGAGATCCGGGATTACCAAAGGTAAATCCCCTCTAAAGTAGTGTTTCAAACGATGACCGTTTACCTTAAAATGTTCCCCATTTTGGTTAAAAAGTTCAACAGTTCCATAAGGAAAAACTTAGGCAACGGTAAACGGTCCAGACCAACGGGACTTAAGCTTTCCAGAAAATATTTTTAACCTTGAATTAAAAAGCAAAAGTTGATCACCGACATTAAAAACACAATTTTTGATTTTTGACTCATGAATCCGTTTTGTTTTCTCCTTATAAATCAAAGAATTTTCATAAGCTTGATCTCGGAGTTCATTCAACTCATTCAACTGGATTTTTCGGTGATCACCCGCGGTTTTTAAATCATAATTCACATGTTTTAAAGCCCAGTAGGCGCGATGCTCTAGCTCAATCGGAAGATGACATGCCTTTCCGTACACGAGCTTGTAAGGGGTGCAACCAATTGGTGTTTTATAAGCTGTGCGGAAGGCCCAGAGTGCATCATCTAACTTGTCCGACCAAGAAGAACGATTCTCACCCACTGTTCTTTCCAAAATTCTTTTTAAACCACGATTCGACACCTCGACTTGACCATTAGTTTGAGGATGATAAGCGGTACTAAGTCGATGGGTAACACCATATTTTGACATAACTTTTGAAAATCCGTCATTACAAAAATGAGTTCCACGGTCACTGATAATAGCTCGAGGTGTACCGAATCTGGCAAACAAACTTTTCAAAAATTTTACAACCACTCGGGCATCGTTAGTTGGAAATGCATTTGCTTCAACCCATTTAGAAAGATAATCGACTGCCACGAGGATGTATTTGTTTTTGTTCGAAGATGGAAATGGTCCCATGAAATCGATTCCCCAAACGTCAAAGACTTCACAAACTTGGATGGAGTTTTGAGGCATCTCATCCCGCTGTAAAATTTTTCCTTGTCGTTGGCACGCGTCACAAGACTTCACCAGGTTCTGTGCATCGCGGTAGATCGAAGTCCAGAAGAAACCGGAGTCAAAAACTTTTTTAGCAGTAAAATTGGCACCATGATGTCCCCCTGTGGGTCCATTGTGGCATGCCATCAAAATAGCTTCGGCCTCTTTACCATGGACACATCTCCGAATGATTTGGTCCGCACAAATTTTGAACAAATAAGGGTCTTCCCAAAAATAATGTTTCACATCTTTGAAAAATTTCTTTTTGGCCTGGGTCGACATTCCTTTCCTTATAAAATTCCCCGCATGGTAGTTTGCAAAATCGGCAAACCATGGGGTACTAGAATCACCAAGTGACACGCTCCCAAGGGCTTCGAGAGGAAATGAGTCATCAATATCCTTTTTCTCGAGCTCGCCTTGGTGAGGATTTTCAAGACGGGACAAATGGTCAGCAGCTAGGTTCTCCGAGCCTTTTTTATCTCTAATTTCAACTTTAAATTCTTGTAAAAGGAGAACCCAGCGCATAAGTCTTGGTTTGGCATCAGGCTTGGCCATTAGGTATTTTAAAGCTGAATGGTCGGTATACACTATGCATTTCTTTAAAAGAAGATATGGTCGAAATTTTTCAAAAGCATAAATGACTGCCAACATCTCTTTTTCAGTCGTGGTGTAATGAAACTGAGTACTATTCATGGTTTTGCTTGCATAGTGTATGGGTCGAAAATAGTCCTTTCGTTGCCCCAGGACTGCCCCAATTGCATAATCACTAGCATCACACATTAATTCAAAGGGCAAATCCCAATCGGGGGCAACTAAAATAGGAGCCTCCGTCAACTTCTTCTTAAGGGTATTAAATGCTTCAATTCACTCATTGGTGAAGATGAACGGGGCTTCCTTCTCTAAAAGGTGAGTAAATGGACGGGCTACTTTGGAAAAGTCTTGTATGAAACGTCTATAAAAGCCAGCATGACCGAGGAAACTTCGAATTCCCTTAACGGTCGTGGGATGAGGTAATTTTGCGATAACATCGACTTTGGCACGGTCCACCTCAATCCCGGCTTTTGAGATTTTATGGCCGAGGACTATACCCTCTTTAACCATAAAGTGACACTTCTCCCAATTCAGAACTAGGTTAGTGTCTTCACACCTTTGGAGCATTTATTCTAAATGGGAGAGACAAGACGAAAATGAATCACCATACACAGAAAAATCATCCATAAAAACTTCCATTGTCTTCCCGATCATGTTTTGAAAAATGGCGGTCATACATCTCTGGAACGTGCCTGGGGCATTGCATAAGCCAAAGGGCATACGTCTATAGGCAAAAGTTCCGTAGGGACAAGTAAAAGTGGTTTTCTCTTGATCGGGAGGATCAATGGGAATTTGAAAATAACCAGAAAAACCATCAAGAAAACAATAAAATTCATTTCCTGCAAGTCGTTCAATCATTTGATCCATGAAAGGAAGTGGAAAATGATCTTTTCGAGTGGCCTCATTGAGCTTTCGATAGTCGATGCACACTCTCCAACCGGTTACGAGACGTGTTGAAATAAGCTCATCATCATCATTCGTAACGACTGTCATACCACCCTTCTTTGGCACACAATGGACCGGGCTAACCCATGAGCTATCAGAAATTGGGTAAATCATCCCAGCGTCGAGTAATTTGATTACTTCATTCTTGATTACATCATGAATTTTTGGGTTAACTCGCCTTTGTTGTTGGATGGACGGCTTAGCATCGTTTTCAAGTAAAATCTTGTGGGTGCAAAAACGAGGGTCTATGCCTTTGATGTCGGAAATACGCCATGCGATGGCATCTTTGTGCTTTCTGAGCATGTCAACGAGACGTTTCTTCTCCTCATCCTTTAGGTGTTTGGAAATAATGACGGGAAGTTTGTCGGTTCCTTCTAAAAAAGCGTATTCAAGATGAGGAGGCAATTCTTTAAGCTCAAGTTTTGGAAGTTTTTCTTCAGATGGTTCGACCTGTTTGACTTCTTCGACAATAAGTTCCTTTGGAGGTAGAGGTGAAAATGGATCTTCATTCAAAAGTTGTTCAAGCAAAAGAATGTCTCCCTCTGGATCATAATAAGAATCATCATCATCGCCAACGAATGAGGATGTATCAACGGATAAAAATTCATCGACTTCTTCCAAGAGGAGGAAATCACCTCCTTCAAATGGAGTGAAGGAAGGGGAAGAGTCGGCGATTATGGGTTGAGAGATAGGTGGAGAATCATCAATAGAGGGCAAATAAGTAGAATTGTTTGAAGGGGTGGAAGAAGAAAGAGTGGGATTGCCACTTGAAAATCCGAGTATTTCTTGGGAATACTCTTCAGAAAGTTCATCAACCTTATCAAGGATATCGATTTTGCTTATGGTCATGGGCTCGTTGGTGGAAGAATATCTTGCTGTTTGATCCAAATTAAATGTAACGGCTTCGTGACCATCTCGCAAGGTAATTTCTTCATCCTACACATCAATCAAAGCACGGCCCGTCTTTAGGAAACCTCATCCTAGAATGAGAGGTACCCTTGGATCAGGATCAAAATCGACGACAACAAAATCAGCTGGAAAGTGAAATTTTCCCACATTGACGATGACATCTTCGGCTATGCCTTTAGGACGAGAGGTAGAACGGTCGGCAAGCTCGAGAGTCATGCGTGTCGGAGTCAAAGGGGGTAACGACAACTTCTGCCAGACGGAAAACGGCATGAGGCTAATGCTAGCACCTAAATCGGCTAAGGCGAAACATTGAACCATTCCGGGAAAATTGCATGGAATTAAGAACTTGCCGGGATCTTCAAGCTTTTCGGGAAGCTTTTTAAGGAGCACTGCCGAGCAATTCGCATTCAATGGTGTAGTCGACATTTCATACAATTTATCCTTATTATTTAACAAGTTTTTAGGCATTGATGAAAATTCTTAAAGAATGTATCAAACTTCACAAATGATTTGAGTCTTGCTGATGCAGAGTTGTGTTATGCCCAAAGTT
>LBNU01010998.1:18846-48382 GCA_014162995.1 Artemisia annua | reverse complement strand
CGATTGTTGTTAAAATTTGCAATAAATGCATCAAATTTTTCGTTAAGAGCGGCTATTTCAGGATTAGAAGTCGTGGTAGATCTGATTGACTCTCGTTCAGCAGCAGAATCCCAATAATTATGGTGAGCAGTCATATTTTCGATGAGATCCCAACATTCTTCAGGCCGTCTTTTCATGAAAGTTCCTCCAGCTGCTGCATTGATCGTGTCACGATGTCGTAAATTCAGCCCATTATAGAACGTATCAATGATTGTGACAAGTAACATGTTGTGATTCGGACATCGATCAATAGCAAGCTTGTAACGTTCCCAAGCTTCGAACAAGGTTTCATATGGCCGTTGATGGAAATTGCATATGTCATTTCTTAGTTTGGTCACCATCGACGGTGGAAAGTATTTGGCTAAGAACTTTGAAACCATTTCATCGAAGGTGTGAATTGAATTCTTTGGGAGTCGGTCAAACCAGTTGGTAGCATGGTGAGTTAATGAATATGGGAAAAGGTAGAGGCGAAGAGAATCCTCGGTAA
This sequence comes from Artemisia annua, assembly GCA_014162995.1. NCBI lineage: Eukaryota > Viridiplantae > Streptophyta > Magnoliopsida > Asterales > Asteraceae > Artemisia > Artemisia annua. Next base: position 47,856 of record LBNU01010998.1, on the reverse strand, counting down.
CACCGTTCTGTTTCATGCTTTGAGTGACGGTTAAGAATTTATCAAGGTGTTTGTTCGCGTCCTCATCGGGTAAGCCGTAAAATTGGCAGAAATTTTGGACTTGTTGGATCATGTGGTGTTTGAGTCCAAAATCTGCAGCATCGATTCCTAAAGGTGCAATCGGGCTACCTCACCCATACATGGTTGGAGTACACAACTCTTCCATTGTTCTGAGATCTGCAGGAGGTTGAGGTCCCACCGGAGGTTCCTCATTTTGATGGACGTTGTTGTTCATCTCTTCAACGTTAGGATGTAACTCGGGTACGATCCTTTGTTTTCGTCTACGATGATTGCGGTTAGTAGGCACTTCAAGATAAGAAAACTCGTTCAAGTTAGACTTGGAGCGAGTGATCATATAAATCAAAACAAAACAGAGTGTAAAAGAAAGGAAAAGGGAAAATCTTTTTGGTTTTTTTATAAGTTTATAAAAGAAAAGATAAAATATTTTTGGCTTTTATAGGTTTTATAATTTTTAGTTGTTTTTATGTTTAAGAAAAGCGTTAACTTCTAAAAGAATCTTCTTCAAAACACAAGTCTCGAACGACGAATGACGTAATCTTAATCAACCGCTCCCCGGCAGCGGCGCCATTTTGATAAGCGCTTTTTCTTGGCTAGCGAAAGCAAGAACCACGGGTATCGTTGTCCCAACGAGCGTTGAAATTGATCTAGTCACTCAAGTCGTGAGTTATGTGAGATGAATGGGTTGAAAAGATTTGATTTTGTTTTAGTTATACTAAGAAAGGTTTGCATAAAGTTTAAATGAAATAGGAACGGTAAGAAAAGAAATATGTTTAACTAGAATAGAAAACATGAGACTAAGTAAAGCGAAAAAGAAATAAAAGAAATAAACTAAGGAAGAAAGAAATAAAGAAAACGTTTTTGTTGTTTTGTATTTAATTGACGAAAGAAAATTAAACTAAGTTTAAAAGTTTAAAAGAAAATTCGACAGAGTAACGGAACGAAATTAATAAAAGAAAACTCCACTCGATGAACGAAGGAGTGTAAATAAGCCTAGCTCGGCTTTAGAAATAAACAAGACACGACAATAAAAGAGTAAGACTCGAAAACTAAAGAAAATAAAAACCTAAACTCGCTAAGACAAAATAATTATGAAACTCGCTATTTAAACTTTGAACCAAACTCGCTATTAAATAACAAAACTCGCTACAAAAGAAAAATAAAACTCGCTATGCAAATCTTTGGACCAAACTCGCTATGCTACTGGAAATGAAACTAAACTCGCTACCTACAAACTCGCTACCAAACCTTGAAACTCGCTAGACACTAAAGAAACCAAACTCGCTAGACCTAAATGAAAAAGGAAACTCGCTACCCTTTTGTGAACCCAAACTCGCTACCAACCTTACAAAACCATACTCGCTAAGCATAAAACATGAACCAAACTCGCTAGGGTTTAGCCAATACCAAACTCGCTATTCTAGCCAAGATTAAACTCGCTAGACCTAAAATAAATAGCATACTCGCTATGCAAATTAAACCATACTCGCTACTAAACCCTAATAAGCTTCAAACTCGCTAGTAAACCCTAATAACCTACTGGACATATTTTTTTACGTAAAATTTTTATAAAAACTTAATGAAAACTTATTTAAACTCAATATTAAGCAAGACCAATACTCAAAATAAGCTATAGAAAACACAACTAATCAAAATAAGCAAAACATATTTCTAGGGCTTGTAAATGAAAAGCTAGTTTAGACTCAAAATAAAGATTAAAAAGCTAAAGATAACGACTTGGAAACTTGTAAATAAGCTAAACAAAAACGAAACAAAAGCTCTCACAAGCTAGCAAAACCCAAATAAGCTCAAGTCATAATCATAAGGCACGAAAATTTCTTTTCATGCAAAGGTGGTGCAAGACTTTTATGAGCTTATATTGAATCAAGATAGAAGTAAGAAGCTTGAATAAGATGAAAAGAAGATGCAAATAAGCTAGGAAATAAGCAAAGTAAAAGACTTGGACATGAAATAAAAAGCTTGCATAATAAAAATCTTACACTACAACATGAAAATAAACTAAATTCTATCAAAAACTAAAAACTAACCAAGACTAAAATGAGGCCATGGGGTGGTATTTAAGGGAGTCTAGGTGACTAATCCCTTGTTTTACATTTTGCACTTAGCCCCTTAGTCTTTATAATTTTGTTCATACAAAGCATAAACTAGAGATACGACACTATCTTAACTTTCTAAAACACGACTATAGTCCTTGTAACTTTGAGGTGATGTGTTGACGAGCTTTCCAAAGATCTTCAATAATGTAAAAGTGATCACTTGCTCGGATTTAGAAAGTTATAGCTTCATAATCATCAATGAGCTTTGATTAAGTGTCTCTTGTACTTTCTTGAGCCTTTGAGAAATAATTCATCTTCACGGGCTTTTCATGAGTAGATTTCTTCTTTTGCTTCTCTTTCAAACTCTTTTCCATATCTCGTGCTCTTTTCGGGCTTTTAGGTTGCTTTTTGTGATGTTTCAGCAATATCCATACCTGCAAAGTCATAAACACAAAAACACGATATCTTTGGCTTTTCGCGTTAGTTTTTGGTCTAAAATAGTCTAATAATGGTGAATAAAAGATATGTGAATAAGCACATATCAGTTCCCATTAGTCCTTCTAGAGGGGTTAATAGTGACACTAAAGCTAGAAAGTCAAAACCTATGAGAAATATAAAGAATGAAAAGACTTCATCAGCTAAGAGTGTTCCTAAGAAGAAAGTAGAAGACAACATGAGGAACAATAAGTCGGATTTGAGCAAAAAGGATCATAATTCAAGCCCTAATTCACTTTGCAAAATTTGTAATGAATGCTTAATTTTGGCTAATCATGATGAATGTGTTGTGAAATATATGAAGTCATCCAACAAAACCCCAGTTAAGAAATTTTGGAGAGCTAAACGAACTAAGCAAATTTGGAAAGCAACAGGAAACGTGTTTGCCAATGTTGGTTATCAATGGAAGCCTACTAGAAGGAAATTCACTTTAGGAGTACAGTGCCGTTTAACTAGGATAACTAACTATAAAGTAGTGCCTATTAAGAAATGGAAGCGAACTGGTAGAACTTTCCCTTTAGAGGCCTAATGTCCTTTAACTAGGCCCATTGCATCTACAAGTGAACTCTCCACCATTGAAACAAATGGACCTAAGGTCTCAGTTGCTGCAGAATTTGTTTGCACTAACCAACAGGAACCTAACTTAAATTGGGAATCCGGCACTCCAAACTCTCTTGCTTCGTCTGTTTTCAAATGCAGGTCTCACAAATCGTCCTTTGACATTTGGACTCAGGCTGCTCATAACATATGATCGGGGATCGCTCTCGGCTCTAGAATTTCGTGAATAAGTTTATCGGGACAACTAGATTTGGGGAACGACTATTTTAGGGCAATTATGGGTTATGGAGATTATATCTTTGGTGACAGTGTAATATTACATGGTATCGTGGAAGGACTTGGTCACAATTTGTTCTTTGTTGGTCAATTGTTGTGATTCCAATCTCGAAGTTGCATTCAGAAAACGCACTTTCTTTGTCAAAAAATTGTATGGTGTTGATCTTCTTTAAGGCAGTCGCGGCACTAACTTGTACACCATCTCTATTTAAAGAAATGATGCGGTCCTCTCCTATTTGCTTGCTGTCTAAGGCCTCAATCAAATCGAGGATATGGCACCGACGTTTAAATCACTTGAACTTTGGTACCATCAATGTTCTTGCTTGCAAGGACTTTGTACGAGGTCTACCCTAATTAAAGTTCAAAAAGGATCATCGTTGTTCGGCTTACAAACTGGGCAAAAGCAAGAAGCATACCCATAAACGCAAAACTGTATACACCATCATGGAAGTTCTCCACACCCTTCGCATGGATCTATGCAGACCAATGAGAGTGCAGAGTTTAAATGAGAAGTATTACTCTCTAGTCATCGGTGATGACTACTGTCAGGTTACACGGGTGAAGTTTTAGAGAAACAAGGATGAAACTCCTGAGGTTATCATCAAACGGATCTAACAATTGCAAGTGAGACTCAACAAAACCATAAGAATCATCCTCACCGATAATGGAACTGAGTTTTTTAACAAACAACTCACTCAATATTATGAAAGTATTAGTATCACTCATCAGAAAAGTGTTCCATGCACTCCTCAGTAGAACGGCGTTGTTGAATGATGAAATCATACTCTTATGGAAGGTGCAAGAACCTTGATGATATCTTCTAAGGCTCAGATGTTTCTTTGAGCAGAGGCCATTGCTACTGCTTGTTACACCCAAAGCCGATCCTTGACATATACTCTCCACAACAAAACTCCATATGGGCTGATACTTGGCAAGAAACCAGATCTTTCTTTTCTTCAAATGTTCGGTGCTCCATGATATCCGACAAGTAATAGTCAAGATCTGGGAAAACTTAAAGCTAAAGCAGATATTTGACTCTTCGTTGGGTATGCACCAGATCGTAAGGGATACCGAATCTACAACTAACGAATCCGATAAATTATGGAAACCATTCACGTGACATTCGATGAGCTGAATGAGCAACTGGTTCCTGTACAAATGAGTTCAGGACCCGCCTCTAAACTTTTGTTTCCTGGACTAATTATTTCAGGTCTTGTACAGTATTCTACGCCTGCAATACTTTATGTGCTTCCTACAAGTAAGGGTTTGAAGAGTTTGTTCGATCCGATATATGATGAATACTTCGAGTCACCAATTGTTGACGCTCCTGTACCATCAGTTGATGTAGCTCCTGTCCCAAACAATTCAAATGGTCCATCTATTTTTGTCTCAATTGATCAAAGATGCACCATCTCCAAGTTAGTCACCTTCATCATCAAATCTTCAATCTCCTTCCGTACACCAAAGCACTACAGTAGACAATTCTTTTTAAGTGAATTCATTTGCTTCTCCTGATGATGCTCCGTTCGAAAACATACTTGCTTTTGAATCTTCATATGAGGCATCTTCTTCAGGAGATCTTAACACAACTACATTAGTTCTCTACCCTCAACCACATGAGCATCTCGGATAATGAACCAGTGACCATCCGATTGAGACCGTTATTGGGAACTCTTCTCGACCGGCATCCGCGCGAAAGCAACTTGCCAGATAAGCCTTATGGCACTTTTATAATCCATCACTATCTAAACTTGAACCCAAAATATTTCAAGACTGCTATCTCAGACGACTGTTGGTTGAATGCGATGCAAGAAGAAATTCATGAGTTCTATCGACTTTAAGTATGGGAATTGGTACCATCTCCAGACTGTGCAATGAGTATAGCTCGTAAGTGGATCTTCAAAGTAAAACTTGATGAGCATGATGACGTTCGGAATACAAGGCAAGGCTTGTTGCTAAGGGATATCGTCAAAAGGATGGCATTGAGTTTAAGGAATCTCTTGCTCTGATTGTTTGTATTGAATCCAGTGGAATATTTCTCGCTAATGATGCAAGTCAGAACATGTCGGTCTATCAAATGGAAGTGTAAATTGCATTTTCTGAATGGGCTCTCTATGGCCTAATGCAAACGCCTAGGGCATGGTACGACACACTGCCATAGTTTCTGCTGGCAAACGGATTCTCCAAAAGTGTGGTGGAACTATTCTTCTTGAGGAATGAGTATCAGCTGGCAGACGTCTTCACTAAATTTCAATTTATTCTCCCGCGAATTGGAATGAAGAGTCTTACGCCAGAATCACTCAAAAGTCTTCAGGAAGAGAATGAGGAGTAATGGATTCGCTTCACATATCCTTGTATATAGCTTAAAACCAAAAAGAAAATAGAAAAATGTAAAACCTATAAAAACATAAAAATCTGAAAAACCAAAAAATACCAAAAATAGTTCTACCTTAGGCATGTGTTCTGTTTATCGATAACATTTACGGTCCTTGAAATGCCATTCAATAATGACACGGGACTTTAAATGAAGCTTAAACAGAAGTTAAACTAAACGGTTAAAACATGTATTTATGGTTTGCTATTACATCAGATAGCAACCCGGTTTTCAAAATGAGGAAAACACGTCGCCAAAAGACGGTTGTTCCTAACAACAGATGAAGCTCATCCGGGCATGGATTACTTTACATCCATGCATCTCCGAAATTATGTACGCTTCAGTGCATTATTTCTTGATAAAGAAGAGAAGTCTTCTTTCCATCGTAAATATTTTTTTTATGATTTTTCAAGAAAGTATTTGTGAAAAACTTGGTGGTACCATGAGTTTTTGTAAATCAATCAGAACTTAATCGTTTCTTAAAATAACTCAATCGATGACAAATATTTTTCAAAAATTATAAATGGTTCATTGATTGAGGGGGAGAGTGATTTCAAAATCTTATAAATAACCACAACAAGCTTTTGTGTAGAAAATCAGCAGTAAATAAAAATGTGATTTTCATGTTATGTGTCAACATATGAATTTTTCATGAGTTTCTCGTAAATCTCTAAATCATTTCAAGACTCATCATTTTTGACACATAACACAACTCCCTTCATGATTAAGGGGGAGTAAAAGTTCTCGTCTCATTTTCAGAATATACTTAAATCAGTCCACATTTTTCTCCCAAACTTGTTTTTAACTTATTTAAAGCAATTGGGATCACAAAATCTCAATTGACTTAAAATTTATGATCGGGGGAGAGAATGTGATTTATGTAAAGAAATCTGATAAAAATGTGATGTTTTGGAATCAAATGTATGCTCTCCCATATGTGCCAAACTCTTTTATATATGAATGCACATATTGAGGGGGAGCAAAATGGCTTTCGGTGACAAAAGGATTCGGCATCTCATGTGAGCGTGGCTCAGATTTAACAATCGAATTGACGAAACACAAATGTTAGTATTCGAAAGGATTTATCCAAGTAGAATGTGCCGTTTCGAAAAACTCTTTTTAGATATGTACTTTGACGGGTCTAACTTCCTATTTAAAGAATGTTAACAACTTCAAGTTGGTTATTAGGGCTAGTCATCACCTAAAAGCTGATAATGGATCCCTTTAACTAAGCAACGTAAACGTGTCCCTAGGGTATATGTCTATTAAGAGTGGATCAATTCAAAAAGTGCAACTCACCCCGACATGTGCAAATTTCTATAAAAAACCTATGAGCACATGTTAAGGGGGAGCATTTGAAAATCATAAAACTTCTCAAAGTGTTAGGAAAAATGTGTCTCTTAATCATGAACGCTTTGAGAGAGTTTTCAATGATTTGGTTGATGGCAACATAGGATAGTCATGAAGTTATAAGGTGGCTAAGGTTAGGAAAACCGTCCTATGATCCGCCTGAACCGGAGGGATCTACCCAAGGACAATACCGAATAGATAGTATTAGAAAGTCCTTAGGTATGATTATGAAAAAAAAAATAAGATAAATGAGAAAGGAGAAAGAAGGGGTTGAAGAATTAAAAAGAAATGAAATGAGAAAGGGTGAAAAGAAATAGCCCTCCTATTATTCAACCTTAGGGCAGAAACCGTGTTCAATTCATATGCTACTGATTGTTACTAAGGTAACATCGGTATTAAAGATAAGACGTCATGGACCCAGTGACGCACTGCACTAAACCTTCTAACCACTCAAGTTCTCTCAAAAGAGCTTGTTTCATTCTCACGGGGAACCCTGCATAATCTATCGACCGCTCATTACGAGCTATGTTGATATTTAAACAGGAGACACCGCTCCAGTCTCCAACGACCAAATAATGCACTTATTGAGTCTAGAGCCACGAGATGCATCAAAAGATCTCATAGGAACACGTGCTACTTTTACCCTGGTTAATCAACCTTAAGGACACCAGTGGTACCTTTTTGAGTCCTACGCAGATCTTAGCAATCTGCCAAGAACACTTATGAGGGAATATACGTATGTAATTTCCAGTGATTGAGTGGAAATTCTTGCCAGGGTCAACATCAAACAACCCTGAAAGCAGGTCACTTCGGTAATCCCTTGTGGGTTATGCTTAGTGATCGTGGCGGTTTCAAAATGGTCTACAGTCGTGGAGTGATCTCCAGCGACTCACCTAATCGTTGATCTACTTCGGTAGGTCTTGTAAGCCCTTTCGAGGGTATCCGATTTAGGAACGACCTTGGTAAGGTTTAGAGAAAGTTTTCACACTATGCGGTTAACAATCTCTAAGTCCGAACTTGTAAGTGCTGGACGTATTATTTCTAACTGTCTTATGCAGGAATTCTTGGTGAATGTTGTTGATTGCTGAAAAGATGCTGATCCATCACCTCATGCTCACACCTCAACATCACAACTTATGAAATCATGATCATTTGATGGGCCTCAACAATGCTTCCACAACTCTGATGCTGAAGATCATGTTTCTTAAAAGGTTTGAGCATGCCAATGCTAAGATATCTACATCACATGGAGACGTTACCACACAAAGATGACTTGAAGCTATTCTTTCAGATGATAAACACGAAGTCATGTCAACGGTCATCCGACGCTTTGAACAAGTCATCTTAAATCTACTGCTGAAAGCACAAAGCTTGCAACAATGAAGAATCATAGACTACGAGCTACAAAGACATCTTTGAAGATCTGAATGCTAGAATTCAAGTCTTAATTTCCGGGGTGACCTCTCTTAGGGGGAGTTTGTTAGGAATACGTTTATTCACATTAAAGACTCGGTCACCCCAAGTATGTTCAAGCATCAAGTAGCTCGTAGTATTTATCGTAGTAGTTAGTATATTAATAGTTTATTAGTATGTAAATAGTATTCGTGGAGTGAGTCGGGTCTTTACCCACAGTGCTCGCTCTACAGCCTGTTTCATGAGGCACTTAGGAGTTTGTATAAATACCCTCTCCCACCCAAAGGAGAGGGTTGGACCTATCACTTAATCTAATAGTTCATCTTCTACTTTCTCTCTAAAGGTTCCACTTTCTCTCTCTAACTGAACAAACCAAACGCCACCTAAATCTTCTATAAGAACATGTTTGTGACTTAATGATTATGCTACACACAATCTTACACAAAATTACACTAATCTATTACAAAATATAAATAGAAGTCCCTAACAAATGATTTACACTTTTCTTGTTCCAACAATCTCCCCCTAAGGGTAGATCATTCGGGTCTTCTATTTATGGGCTTTCTTTCTGGCCAGCTTCGACATCCGATTCTTTGTTCCATTCTTCTCCATGATGCTCGAAGTGTAAGCCTTTCTCTAACCACACTTATAACCCTCATCAACATACGATGATCATTTGCATTCATCTTTTTCTGCAATCGTTCCACCTTCCGCTTAATTCGCTCAAGTTTCTTCACAATCCTTATCAATGTCCCGGAAGAAAACTTGGCCACTTCAATGACTCTAAACAATCTTTTCTGCTTCTTATCATTGACGTACACAAGATATAGTCCAAGGCCGGGTCTTGTGAAGCAGGTCCATTTCTTAATTTTCTGAATACCAATGCAAGCTAACATTGAAGGAGTCAAGTTGACTTTCCTTTGATAGCTTTCGATCCCCATCTGGAAGTCTTCAATGCGAACTACCACATAATTAGCCTTCATAAATATTTGGATTGATTCAGTTACATCTTGATCAATGGCTTTCTTGTTGAAGCAATCTCTTCTTCTCTTAAGAATATCTTTAAGATCATGAGGATGAAGATTTATGTAGTCTGCTTCAGTGAAGTGGTAATGTTGATTATCGGTACAAACGACGTGATATTCAACATAGCCATGAGAATGTTGATATTCTGAGTTGACTTCAACATATCTAAGGATTCTATGCTTCAAGTAGACTTCATCACGAGGCTTGCCTTTGAGATGCCTTAGTCGATAGAAACCCCTCGATCTTTCATTAACGTTAATTATCCCCAGATAAGCATCGGTGTTGTACTTCTCACGACTCACTTCATCTTCAGAGAATATATCCAGAAATCTTTCTTCTTCCAGAAATGGTTTGGGAATCTCCTCATAAGTTGCGACTTCTCTAGTTAATGGTTGGTATTCTTTGGGGACTTTAAGAATGTATTTGAGATCATCGTTGAAGTAGGGAACTAATGGTGCCGAATAAGATCTTGGAACTCGAGGAATTAGTTTCCACAAAGGAGATCGTTCTCTTCTGGTCATATTCGTAGCATTTACATCAAGTGCTGAAGAAGTAGAACCACCAAGAGCTTTCGAGACCTCTTGATCGACAAGTCTTGTATTAAAATCTCCGTCGCTTTTGAACTTGTATATAACCGAATCATAGACGCTCTGTACTCTTCGTTCCAATGGATCTTCTTCCCCGATATTCATTCGAAACTTTTCATGCAGATTAGAGAACATGCAGTCAAGCCTTTCAGTTGTAGGATCTTTAATTTGTTCTTCAGTTTGTATTGGATCCTTCAACACATCTTCAAAAACATCATCGTCATCATCATCTGACATATCAAAACCCCCACATTCAGGAGGTATTTCACCTTCTCGATAAGTTAAGTCGTTCCAGTCGTCATCTTCACCCTCTACACCTTCTTTCAAGTTATCACCTTCAACATTTTCATTCATGTCCACTTCTACATAATCATTTGTTTGTTACTGTGAACTAGATTTGCGGTGTTGTTGTTGTTGAGGTGAGACTTGTGTGGTTGCTGTAAAGGATGTAGTTGGTGTCGTTCTTGGTCTCTTAGCGCTTTTCTCCCCCTCAGGATCATCCTGATGGCGCTTATGTGATTGTGGATGACATTGACTTTCTAACTCAACAACTCTTGATGACAACTACTTGATTAGCTTGATTGCCTTAAAATTTTGTTTTTTCATTATATTCTCGAGGTCATGAGCTTGAGTGTCACGTTGTTGTGTTATTGTTGGTTCGGATTCCGGATCTAGTAACGCATTGTATATGTTGGGGTGAGCTTCTGGTAGTGAACCATCACGTAAAAACGTATCTAGCATGAGTTCCGTAAGACGTTCCAAAGATAGTGTTTTTGTTGTTGATGATGATGGCGCAGCTTGTGATTCGCGTTGTCGTTAAGCTGCAAATCTTGCTTCCATACCAGCTCTGAGCTTCCCCATTATTTCATTAAATTGTGTTGTCTTTACAAATGGGACTGGATCAGCTCGAATCCTTGTGAAAAGGGTTAATGTTGAGATTGTTGGAATATGTCGGAGATGAGATGTTGTTGTTGATGATGGTGGTTATATGGTGTTGGTTGGTTTAGGGATTGTTGTTGTGTGAGTTGTGGCTGTTGCAGTTGTTGTTATTGTTGTTGTTGTTGTTGTTGGTGGTGGTGGTGTTGGTGTTGGTTCATCGATAACAGGAATGTTGAGCTGGTGTTGCTCAGAGGATCTAGACCTACTGGTGTAAATCTGCTTCTTCGTCCTAAACTCCGGTCTATGGTTATCATCTCCGTCCCCCTTATCATCACCGTCATCACTAATCCTAATCTCCTCTATATCATTATTCTCCTTAGAAGGTTCACTTTTCTCTTTTATGCTTCCCCACATCGTCTTTGCCTTTGTTTATTTTCCTAGGTTCATCACCTTCAGCTCTTAATTGACTAAGAAGTTCACCCGGTTTTGTTTTCTTCTTAGCTTGTGATTTCCTCCTTGACCTAGATGTTCCTACTTTGGCGCTAGACTCTACTTGACCCTAGGTGCTCCCTGGGTAGGTCCGCTGGGTTTTGTGCTTCCAATAAGAGCATTTACTATCTCCATATAGTCCTTGTATGCATCCGATTCTTTGTTGACGAGCTCCAACAGTCCTTGTGGTATCGGAATTGGTGCATTTGCGGTCACAATAGAGTCACCACTCGTCTTGTACATATATGCCACCTTTGCTGTTGGATCGTCTTGTCTCCTTGAGATGTTTGGATGTTACCTCATAAATTGAGCAATCATTAACTTGAAGTATCGGACAAATGGAATGCATACATTCTTCTTCTTCTCAGATTTGCGGAAATGATCAACCACATTTGTCCATAACAACTTAGCGTAGTCAAAGTGACATTGCTGTATTATACCATACATGATTTGGTATAATGTTGTTGTGCCTATATCCATTCCTGTTTCTTTTCCCGTTACACAACGGTTCAAGATAGAAAATAGTGTAGCCCATCTTGCGGGATGAAACTTCCTTTTGAAGTATGAGATGACTTTGAACGCTTGTGCACCGTCAGCATCTTTGTCATAACCGAGCTCAATGAAGAATTCTCTAAGCTGTTGTACTGTTGGTGGTTGTTCATATGCAGTTAGATTTCAATGTTCAGCTGCTGGAAGTTTCAGAGCCATACGAAGATCTTCTGAAGTCAATGTAATTTGTTGTGTTTCTATGATGCTCTGAATTGTGTCAGGTTTTGTTTCTTTTAGGAACTCAACATGACGCGAAAATTGTTGTAAGTATACCATTGGTGTAGTAGAGTCGGAGAAGGATAGGATGAAGTAAGTTGGGTGATTTTGTAGGATTTCGAGAATTATTGGGTGATCACATTCAAATGAGGTTAAGATAAATTTATGATTACATTCACCAATTCTAATGTATTCAGTTGTTGGCACAAGTTCTTCATTTGTTGGGATTTGTACAGCTGGAACATCCTCTTAAATGTGTTGTGGTGAGTCATGAGCTTATTCTTGAGCCATTTTTGTTGTTGATTCTAAGATGACATGAAATTTATAAGTATATGTATAAACATTTTTATTTTTCACTCTGTCTGTTTTTATATGCTATGGCATTTCTTTTTCGAACATATTTATTTTTGTTTTTCTTTTCTTATGCTTTCTTGCTTTTATAGCATAAGCGCATGCTCTTTTCTTTTCACATGCGATTTAATTCTCTCTTTCTGTTTTTGTTTTCCTCACCAAAAGTTTGTTTTGTTAGTGATACTTTTTCAAAAGATATTTAGGTATAGATATAACGTTGTTTTATATTGCTCATGCCTTAAAAAAGTACGTTTATCAAACCTTTATGAGGTTTTGGGAAAAAAATATCAACATGTGTATCAAACTTAAGTAATCTAGTTAAAAAAGCTAGAAAACTTGTATTTGGGAACAAAAACTCTAAGAAGAAAAATTTAATAGCACGAGCGTGAGTTTTCATCACAAAAGACAAAACTTTAAACTCTCTATTACGTTGCCTAGTTAAAGGAGTCCATTATCAGCTTTTAGGTGATAACTATTCCTAATAACTATCTTGAAGATGAGAAATATTATGTTAAATCTTAAGTAATTTCGTCTCAAAAGAGCTTTTGTAGCATAAGGGTGAGATATTCTGAGTTATGATAGTGTTAATTCGTCTCAAAACCATTTTTAAAACAACTTAGAGTAAAAAAATTGTTACAAGGTTGCATGAATTGTTTTTAAACTTGAAAATTCATAGTATTTGCAACCAAGAACATGGTTGAAAATTATCCATCAATTCCATGTATACAATCATATAGTGTTCATCACATTGCAATGATAGAATAATCTACATTTTCTGATTAAACATATACATCACGGCTACTTAAAGGCAATATAGTGATACAATCCTAGTCTAATTATATTTCCGAAACGAAACATATGCAATTTTGTGTTTCAAAATCTTTAAAATCTCTTTTTTGAGAAAATATTTCCTTTTTGAGTAGATTTTGAAATAGAAAAAAACACTTTTGAAGTTAAAAAAATGTGCTCATTTGTTCAATATTTATGTATGAAAAAATTTCAATAAAATTGAATTTTGAAAAAGTTATAACTTTTTATTTAAGATATATGTATGATCATGACAATTACTTAGTCCTTGTTTGTTTTTTCAAAATAAGCTCTTATTGCCTCTTTTCTCTTCTTTCCTCTGCAGGCGTGCAGAGGAACATGTTTGTTTTTTTTTTCAGACAAAATAGCTTCTTTCCTCTTCCAAAATTCAGACATCTCCTTCCTCTTATTACCTCTTCTTTCACTTCTTACCTCTTCATTCACAAACCATACATCTCTTTCTCAATATCCGTTTTTTACGCTTTCATTTGTTTTTTTACGTTCTCGTCCGTTTTTTTACGTTCTCGTCCGTTTTTTTTTATGTTTTCGTCCGTTTTTTTACGTTTTCGTCCNTTTTTTTTTTTTTTTTTTTTTTTTTTTTTTTCTTTTTTTTTTGTTTTTTTTTCTTTTTTTTTTTTTTTTTTCGTTTTTTTTTTTTTTTTTTTTTTTTTTTTTTTTTTTTTTTTTTCTTTTTTTTTTTTTTTTCTTCCGTTTTTTTTTTATTTTTTGTTTGTTTTTTTTACGTTTTCGTTTGTTGTTTAACGTTTGCGACTGTTTCATTACATTTTCGTCTTTTTTTATTTACGTTTTAGTCTTTCTTTTACATTTTAGTCAAAATTAGTTAAAATGTTTGTTAAATTTTATGTAAGTATAAACTTATAAAAGTTTTGCAAAGATTTTAAAAAATTTGGACAGAGTAACGTTGAAAATAGTGGGTGACAAAAGTTTCGCAATGGCTAGCATCGCATATTTGGTATCACAGTCATGGTCAAACATAGTCAATGATTGTAGAGAAAATGATACGAGCATCGCAGGCAAAATTAGGTGATGGAAAAGTCTATCGCACAAAGTCTCGTAAAAAACTTTCGCAAAATAGATATGTGATAGCAAGCCATCGCAGGATTTTAGAAAGCCTTGTATCGCAATGGAATCAATTGCGATGTGACGGTTTAATTCCCATCTCAGTCAAAGTATCGTAGAATTTAAATTAGTATTAAATGCACATTTTTGGCTCTATCCTAAAGTCTCCTATTTCATCACAGCCCTAACTGTTTATCTTCTTCCCAAAATCGACTATTTTTACCCCAAATCAAACTGTTTAAACTCCCATTTTCTTTTCAAAACATGATCTAAACATCTTATCTTAGTCATCTAACAACAAGAATTGATTTAAAACACTCTACATCGCAAACTCAATAGTGATTTTTACTCGACATACATACACATCCCTAATTATGCAATTATGATCTTAATAATGAAAACCAAGGACTGTAACTAAAAACATATATGTAAAATCATTATATAACAAGATTTGTAAGATTACTTTTTGCACGAAAAGATCTTAATTGGTAAGAAAATCTTGAAATGGCGTGAGTTTTGCGATGCGAGGAAATTTTTGCTTAGAGAGAGAGAGTGAGAGGGTTTTCTATGATAGAGTGAGTGTGTGTGTTTTCTCGCATTCCCTAAGAGGGTAGTTGACCTGTTTGACTTTTTAACCTTTTGTTTTTTACCTCACGTCTGCGAGAGTTTTTGAACTGGGGAAGGTTCAAAACTGTTTTGTTACTTTAGGCAAAACTCCCCCTTGACTTGAGCATTCTTTACACAAACACATTTTATTTTTATTTTAAAATTTAACAAAGTTTTTGAAAACATTTTTGTTCAAATAAATGAACGTTTGTGTTATATCAAAATTATTTAAAATTAAAATCTATCACTCCCTCTCGAAGTGATGGTATTTTTTCCCAACTTTTAACAACTTTTTATCTTTTGTATTTTCAACAATATATTTTTAAATTTCAACAGATAAATGCGACTTACTAATTTATTTCAAAAACAAACTTCTCAATTTCTCCCCCTCAAAAATAGCTTAATGTTTTAAACTATTTTTGATCTATTTTGAGCAGGGTAGCATTGTTTTTGACATTTTATTCTTACTTGAGCTAAAAAAGATTATATTAATAATCAGAAAAATGTGCTCAAGATTTGCTTATTATAAGCAAAACATTTTTGAAAAAGTTTTATAAAAACTTTTTGAAAAATCTTGTATAATTTTGCTCACGATAATTAAGAAGATTTCTCTTCTTTTCTGAAGGATTGACGCACTGAAGCGTACGTACAGGGTCCTTTATTTTGGAAAAACGGGTGTTATCAGTGATTTAATCAACATCCATAATGATATAAATAATTATCGTGTTGCTTTACCAGATGTACTTGTCTTGTCTGTTACTGTGTTGACTTCTTTGACCTCTTGATTATCATGTTCGTCACGAATGCTTGCCATTCCTAAACGTTGCCGTAGATATTCAAATCTTTCTGGTGGCAAAGCTTTTGTAAAGAAGTTGGCAAGTTGGTAATCAGTTTTCACAAAGTATAATTCCACTGTCCGTTTCTCTACATGTTCCTTGACGAAATGGTATCTGATTGCTATATTCTTGGTCTTCGAATGCTGTACCGTGTTACAAGAGATGGCAATGGCACTTTGTGAATCCCAATAAATTGGGTTTTTGTTGTAAACGAAGCCATAATCCGTCAATTGTGTTTTCATCCATAATACTTGTGCACAACATCCGGTGAAGCGATGCATTCAGCTTCTGAAGTCGATAATGCAGTATGATTTTGTTTCTTTGAAGACTAGCTGATTAACTTCTCCCCCAAGAATTGAGCAGATCCAGAAGTACTTTTGCAATCAATTTGACAACCTACATAATCTGCATCTGAATAGGCAGTTAGTTCAAAACCGGAATCTTTCGGATACACAAGGCCCATGTAAGGTGTTCCTTTGAGGTACCAAAAGATCCGTTTTACAGCAGTAAGGTGCTTTTCCGTTGGCCTAGATTGGTAACGGGCATACATGCAGACAACAAATTGAATATCAGGCCGACTAGCTTTAAGATACATTAGTGAACCAATCATACTAAGGTATTTAGTAGTATCTACTGGTTTACCATTTCTATCTTCACCCCCTAGTTTAGGTCTATGTAGCATAGGTGTACTCATGGAGTTAGATTTATCCATTCCAAACTTTTTAAAAATTTCCATCATGTATTTGTTTTGATTTGTAGACCCAAAAAGAATTTTAACTCACCCGTCATGCTCATCTCAAATTTTTATCGCATGAGATTTTCATATTTTTTGCAATACTTAGGATTTGTGGATCCAAAAATGATATCATCGACGTAAATTTGAATTAGCATGATGTCCTCACTTTTCCTTCTAATAAATAAAGTTGGATCGATTGAACCTTTGACGAATTTGTGTTTAAGCAGATATTCTGATAACACTTTGTACCATGCCCGTGGTGCTTGTTTGAGTCCATATACGGCTTTTTCAAGAATGTAAACATCATCAGGGTGATCTGGATCAACAAAGCCTTCTGGTTGACTTACATACACCTCTTCTTCTAACTCCCCATACAAAAAGGCCGTTTTCACGTCCATTTGGTATACAGTGAAAGATTTATGAGCTGTATATGCCAAGAATAATCGTATTGCTTCGAACCTAGCCACTGGTGCAAATGATTCATCAAAGTTGATCCCTTCTTCTTGATTGTATCCTCGAGCCACAAGACAAGCTTTGTTTTGGATTACATTACCATCTTCATTAAGCTTGTTTTTTGGAATCCATTTCAAAGTAATTATAAGTTTCCCAGAGGACGTGGAACCCTTCGCCAAACGCCATGGCATGTAAATTGGTTTATTTCTTCTTTCATTGCAACTTTGACGTTAGCTGGTTCAATTCTACTTAGAAATGAATTATATAGACAGAATTCTCTAGAAGAGCTTCTTGTTTGAACTGGTTGTGAAGGATTTCCAATTATTTGTTGTAAGGGGTGATCGTGAGTCCATCTTCTTTTGTACGGATGTAGTTGGTAAAGTGGTTGCATATCTGAAGGAACATTATTTTGCACCTCAGAAGGTTCACTGACCTCAAGTTGAGGAGTTGCAAAAGGATTTGTGAATGGCTCCTCTCCAGATGATGCATTGGTAACATCAACATGAAAACTGGAGGTTGTAGTAGTGTTGTTTGGTGAAAGTTGTTGTTGAATCATTATGATTGGAGGTGTATTTGGTATGGGATCAGCAGCATCATAAGTAGTTGTTGATGAACCAGAGACTAGGGATGGTATGTCTTCTTGAGGATTTACTTCGATAATCGGAGTTGCAGCGGATATTGTAGACATCTTCATCTTGTTTCCTCCATATGGTTCATCATAGAAATTCTCAAACAGTCCATCTAACGCTTCCTTTTATGTCTGATTAGGTTTTGATTTTGATGATGTAGGTTTTGGTACGAGTCCTGAACCGTGTTGTTCAGAAGTCATAGTCTGTTGTCGGGGTTCTGATCGTGCTTAATCAGAAGCTATTTCTTCTACTTCATCGAAATGAACATGGATTGTCTCTTGTATCAACTTTGTTTATTTTAAGTTTTTGTTAGTTTATGATTAGCTTAAGTTGAGTCGAGTCTTGGCTTAGCAACGCCGCATTGTACATGTAATTAACTAAGACAATTGACTTGCCACCAGTTAAATATCCCTTTATCCAACAAACCGTGTTTTCCATATCCCAACACCTAACGTTATAACCCTTTAAAAGACCTCTTTGATAGTTTTCCTAGGTGCTTACGCCAAGTGGTGGAGGTTTTCGATCCTTTCCTAAGCCTATGGTAATCTATTTGCTATGACAGGTAGTGAGTGATATTTTTCCATTTCCATTAGTTATATATAGGTTTATAACACCTCAGAGATGAGAGTATCCAAACACTATTTGTGAGGTGCTAGTGTATAATTTCCGTGCTTATTTTGATTAAGTAGGAACGATCATTTGTTGTAATTACTTTTATATTCATGTTAAATGACCCCTAGCTTGTATTTTGATTAGAATAAACGCTCATTTGCCTGAGGTCAAGCAAATATCAAGTGTAAGGGTATTTGATAAGGATAAATTTGTTAAGCTTTTAAGGGGTCATTTAAGCCCTAAGTCTTGATATTATGATCAATTATTACCTTAAATCGTTTCTTTTATCAATTTAGGTACTTTGGAGAAGAATTCTGGAAAAGGAAGCACTTTGGACGTTTTTGGAGCAAAAAAGTGAAGAAAACGACTACGTCAAGAATTCAAGCTGGAAACAGTACCTGACGGCATCAAGGTTCACAAGGTGACGCCGTCGCTTGTTGATCAAGAGGTGGATAATTAGTTTACACTTGACGCGCCTGAAAGATTTTGAGGAGTTTACACGTGACGGCGTCACGTTCTATTTCACCAAGGCCGTCACGTGTTAAGTTAAAGAGAGACAGCCCAGAACACATTCCTACCAGACGGCGTCAAATGTAGATCTAGGCAATCAAGAAACCCTAGGACGGCGACTTGACGGCGTTACGACCCAAAAGGTGACACCGTCAGATTCTGGCACAAACCCTAGTACGAATTTACAGCTTTTGTAAGGGTTTCAAACCCCTACTTTCTTCCAGGTTTAATTAAAGATAAGTTATCCTTTAATCATTGATGCGTGGATTGCTGTCTACGCAAAAGGTTTTACTTCTCAAGGGATCTTGAGAAGCTTGCAATCCCCACCAGGCAGTTTACCCGACCGATGTGGTATAGTGTAGTGGCAAGTACCGGGGGATTGATCGTTCTCTTGGGGAATAGTGTCGTTAGGATTGAAAACTAAGTCAATTAGGTCTAAAGGTGAAGGATGATTCTTTTTGTATTTTATATTCTATGAAAGCAGTAAAATCTCGGGTATTGGAAGAGTGGGCGGAACTAGTTACTAATCAACTAACCCAAAAGCTACTAATAAAACTAATGTGCAAGAAAAGTAAATTAGGGTTCTACAAGGGAGGTGAAGCGTATCTACCTATTATGTATTACTCCTTGCTAGCTATCCAATTCTACCTATTGAATGTTAACCTTATTGTAACTGAAGGGTTGCTTTCCTTAATACCGTTCGTGGGGCCGTGTACGATCTTCCCCAACTTTATAAGCTCCTATCTCTTCCTGGCGACACGTTTAGTATCCTAACCATGGCCTCCTTAATAGTTACTTATGCATTAAAAACAACCAATAAAACCGTAGTACACATCCGATTGCCTTTCTTAAGACGTTCAAGCTTGTTACCGTATAGGAGATTAGCCAGTTTTCTTAAGCCTAAGGTGAAATCAATCAATCAAACAAGAGACAATAGGAAACAAGAATTAACTAAACCAACTAGACCTATTGAAGTTGTCACACCTTAATTAATGAAGATAAACACGAACATCAACAAGGAATCAATACGATCTAATTAATTAATTACAAGTTTCACACAATCATAGGTAAACACTAGGCGAATTAGCAAAACATAATCAATGAAGAACAAGCAACAATAATAATGGAATACATAATTAAGATAGAATCAACAAACCAATACAAGATGTTTATGGAGTGATTGAAACCCTCTAAGTTGCTGGAAAAACACCTACCCTAACCCTAGAATCGGACTTAGGGTTTGGGGCTTGCAAATAATGAAGTTATGATGTTGAATTTATAGGCAGTTTTCTGTCCGCGGTACTCTGACGGTGTCAGCCCGTATAACCTGATGGCGTCATGCCCATTTTTACCAACTTGTATATCTTTTCATTCCGATTCCGTGGCCTCTTGAATCACCTAAATTCTAGTTCATATGAAGATTTTATGGCCAAAACAGTGACAGCTACTCCTCGTGTAAGTTACGATTGTTTTGATTAACTTGTGTCGGTTCCACTTTTCTTCTTGTGCAAGTTGTCGTTCTGACGTCGTCACTCTATGGCTTCGGACGTTGTCAGGTTGAGTCCTGACGCCGTCACATTCAAAGTCTTCTGGACCGTCTCTTGTTAACTTAAGGCCAAACGGCCTTACATCCATTGCACCTGATGCCGTCAGGTGCAAATCTTCAAAATTTTTCTGGCGCGCCTAGTGTAAAAATCCACAACTTCAAAGCATAAGGTGACGGCGTCAGCACCCAAAGCCTGACGTCGTCAGGTGTAAAATCCTGACTTTCCTTGGTCTTTTTGTTTTCTTCATTCTTGAGCATAAAAACGTCCAAAAAGCTCCAAAATGCTTCATATTCCAGAAATCACATCCCAAGTACCTAAAATGAGAAAAGAAACGATTTGAGAAAATATTTAATCATAAAATCACGATTTAGGGCTTAAATGACCCCCTAAAACGTAACACTTTTCACCTTATCAAATATCCCTACACTTGGGATTTTCTTGTCCTCAAGCAAATGAGCTTTTCCACCAATTAAAATACAAGTTAGGGGGTCATTTAACATTAATATAAAAGTAACTACAACAAATGATCATTCCACCTTAGTCAAAATAAGCTCGGAATTTATACACTAGCACTTCACAATAAGTGTTTGGATACTCTCATCTCTCGGGTGTTGTAAATTTATATATCATAAATGGAAATGGAGAAATATCACTCAAAACCTGTCATAGCACATAGATCACCATAGGCTTGGGAAAGGATCAAAAACCTCCACCACTTGGCGTAAGCACTTAGGAAAACTATCAAAGAGGTCTTTTAAAGGGTTATAACGTTAGGTGTAGGGATATGGAAAACACGGTTTGTTGGATAAAGGGAATATTTAACTGCTGGCGAGTTAATCATCTTGGTCAATTACATGTACAATGTGGCGTTGCTAAGCCAAGATTCGACTCAACTTAAGCTAATCATAAAATAACAAAAACTTAAAATAAACATAAAAGGAAACGGGATGGTAGTCCGTATGTTTTTTCCACTTTTCTTTTTCCACTTTTTTTTTGTTTTTCTTGAAATTTTTTTATTTTATTTTATTTTATTTTATTTTTTGCATACATTCTTGCCCTACTATCCAAAATAATACATCAAAGGGAGCTCGTTTCCTCCCTACACTTGAGCTTTTACATGAATCAAAATAAAGACTCGAATTAAGATAATCAAAATATTTGGAGTACTTTAAAACAGTAACGCATCTATGGGGGTAATAAATGATGTTCTTCCTCATTACTCGATCACACTAGTACTTTACCCATAAGTCCTAATCGTCCCAAAACAATATGTACAAGATATGACTCGACTTAGAAACCATGTAATCAATTAGACAATTAACAAAGGGTTTAAACAAATGTTGTAACAATAATGCACTAAAGGTGAGTGCATACAAGGAAGGCTAAGGCGATTTGGGTGTACATTTGGGGGTGGATTGTAAACAAATTCTTCCTTTAAGTAAAATGCTTAAAGTTAGAAACGAAAAAGATAGGCTCTGAGGGGTGTAGTAGGGGTATCATGTACAAAAAATGAGTACATCGCAAAGGTGTGGGAAAATTACTTGACCATGAAGTCAATGTAATTATATAAACAGGCTTAAAACAAGGGTTATCCTAATGCCTCTTATCATGTAGTAAATCTAACTACACGAATATAGTCTCACTTGTGGTCTCGGGATAAATCACTAACGCAAGTTCTAGAATCTAAATACTACCGGTACACTCACAAGCACTAAGGCTTTTCCTAAAGATCTAAAGGCAAACATCTGCTGCATAAACTTAGTAGATCGATGGCGCGAGTCTTTGACGCTTCAACTAACGGATGGTCACTAGTGCACTTCTTGGATCGCTGGCGCGTTATTTGCATAACGGATGGTCACCAAGTCATACACTAGATCGCTAGCGCGTTAGTCAATTAATCTGATACTCGGATGGTCAGTACCTTATTCATAAATTTTGAGTGGTAGGGGTTTTTTTTTGTGCTAGTCATCTAACTCCTATCTATGAGACGCTTATTAAGACTAAAGTTTCACTCCTATATGTTACAAAAAATGTTAAATTTGGTGCTAAAATTGCCTTAACAAGTATTTCTCTTAGCTTTATTACACATTCACTATTAAACAAAACAAAAATCAAGCGAAGTTGTAGTTTCTAAGGCATCCTAATTTACCCTCCTTACAGTTAAACCGAACATTGCCCCAATGTTCTAAGTAAAAGATGTAAAAGTAAAAATAAATGAGAATGAAAGAAACTAATCCTCCCCTGATTCGTTCGGTGTGGATGATGTGATAACACGGTTAGATCCTCCTCCAAGAAAATGTGAAATCTCAAGATTAAAGCAGCACCAAAAGCTTGAAACTTGATGCCCAAAACTTGACTATCCATGTTTTTCATGTACATCTTCTTGTCCAATATAACCTGTTAAGAAAACAAAAACAAAAACCAAAGCATCAAACCAAACAAAAATTGCAACTAGATGTAATTCCAGACTTAGAAATAAAAACAAAATAATTAGAGGATAGGATACTTGTGGAATGAATTACAAATAGGAACTGATAAAACATATCCACAAGTATTGACACACAAACAAGATAGAATATATGCTAATCATCAATTGTGAATTTTTCATGTTCGAATTTCGTTCTTTTTAACAAAATATAAACTTCCCTACACTTATCTTTTTGTAAAATACCTTTATATGCAATTAAGACGAGGTTAAAAACAAAATAAAGCATTTTAACAAATTACTCGA
Organism: Artemisia annua; assembly: GCA_014162995.1. Lineage (NCBI taxonomy): Eukaryota > Viridiplantae > Streptophyta > Magnoliopsida > Asterales > Asteraceae > Artemisia > Artemisia annua. The sequence continues at coordinate 24,632 of LBNU01010998.1, read as the reverse complement.
AACATGAAAATTAAACAATTATAATTAAGAATATATGACACAAACAAACAAATAAAATAAAAACATCAAACAATTAAAAACATGGGTTGCCTCCCAAGAAGCGCTTGTTTTTGTTCCAGTCACGAGCTTGACTCTACCCTTATTTAACAGAAATAGGGGAGGTTTTCCCTACACTTAGGATTAAGTGCGGGTGAAAGTAGCGATACACATGCTTAGGAGGGGAATATGCCACGTGAGGTGAAGGGGGTGAGTGAATGGCTTCCTTCATCCTAAAACAACCCGGATAATATGGGTTGATGGGTGGGTCAGTTCCTCTTTTGTCTCCTAGATGTATATCTAAGGATGGAAAGTTGTGTGAAGATTGAGGTTCAGGTTCATCAACACTAGGAAATCCCCTAGAACTAAGAGTAAGGTTATCACTAGAAGTATTCAAACCTATATCCTCTAGTGGTGCTTTGTCCAAGGGTTCTACCTCCATTGGGATTCCTAAAGTCTCTTCTACATCTTCCGGGTAAGTCACGGGCGGTGTGTGTGCCTCAAATGATGGTAGGACTTGTGGGGTACTTTGTGGGCTTGGATTATCCACCTCATCCTCCATTGTATCTAGATTACCTATGTGTTTGTTTTGTACTATGATATTAGGCGACATCCACTTAGATATCCCTGAGTAATCATCCCCAGACAAACTTCCTGTTTGCTCCTTAAAACTTGTTATTAATTGATATGTAACGTTGTTTGTTGGGTTGTCTACTCTATAATAATATCGGGCACACTTTTCTATGACATACCATACTTCTTCAGCATTTAATTCCCTAAGGTCCTCATTGGCAAAATCGTCAATGTACCTTTGGTCATATCAGTTGACACAATCGTAAAATATTTTAGCTAGGGACCATAAATCAAAACTATGATGAGGGACTATTCGGAGTAAAATTTTAAAACGAGTCCATGCATCATATATGGGTTCATCTTGATATTGTATGAACATCAAGATGTCATTAGGGGTTAATGGATTTCGTGGTCGGTAGTATGGTGAATTCACGTTCTCTATAATGGTGAACGGAAGAGTCAATGGAAATGATTTTACGAACAAATACAAAAAGAAAAGATAGAATATGAGAAAACTAATAAAAAGAAAATAAAATCTCACTAGATAGGAATCTAATGAGTAGAGCTAATAAAAATAAATTTCAACCTAAGCAATAACTGTCACAACTCGTAAATTCTGGTCATTTTCCCGAACTTTCTCAATTACTATTCATCGGTTACTATTCATCGTTTACTATTCACTGGTCACTATTCATCATTTTACTATTCATCATTTTCGGACTCCGTTTGTGATTCCGAGAAACGTTACTATTCATGTGACACTATTCATCCCGGAAGAAAAACATTATTCATGTTCATCATTCATTTCATCGTAAACGGAGTTTACGGGGTATTCATATTCGCGTAACCGGTTTGGTTTAGCGGCGAATTCATGCATCAACCTTAGGAACATGTCATACGGACTATGATTAGTCTACATATCATCACGGTGACATTTGCATACTATTCCACTCGTAGGTTTCTCAAATTAACATTTTACGTATATTCAACGATTTACGTATATTTAAATTCAAATAAACGTTAACACGCGATCAATAAATGTGATTAACACATCCGACACTCCCGACTATGATCCTAATATATTTTCATATTCATTATAATAATATAAAAATTATATTATTAATTTACCCGGTGTTTTGAAACTATTTGCTATATTTTCCGGTAAACGCCTAAAATTACGTCGGATCACGATATTTCAACTCGACAAATATTTAACACCCGATTTTCATCAGGAATGTAACTTCATAATTTTTACAACGTCGTTACATTTTATTTGGTGCCGTTAAACTTTATTTCTAGCAAACTCGGTACCCGGTATTCCCTAAAACTAATAATATTTAACATTATACACCAAAAGTCTTACAAAATCTTACACAAATCTCACCACCCCACACCATTGCCGCCCCCACCATTCTTTTCTTACAAGATTGACAAAAATCTACTTACTTCATTCAATTTGTGTACTTCATGTCTTTAACAATAATAGAACTAATACATATTCACTTTTACAAATCAAAGTCAAGGTCTTTGCTCTCTTTTTCTCCTCCTAGCCACGGCAATAATCAAGAACCATCAAGAATCCATCATTTTTTTTCAAGATCAATCCATTTCCTAGCTCCATTGGTGTTTCTTGTTAAGGTTTTGAAGTTAAAACATAAGATTTTACAAGTTTCTCATCTCCACTAATCCACTAATCTTCAAGTAAGTGATCAAGACCCATTTTCATAAATTACTCAAGTTATTTCATTGATCATTCAAGTTTATGCAAGATATATATGCATATGTTCATGTATACCACTCTTTATATACTCTTTATCAAAATCTAGCCATAGAAAGTAACATAAGTGAATCCTTGGTAGATTATCATGGTGGATGATGTTAGGAACCCATGACACCCTAAGAAGGTGTATGGTAGATCAAGAGATGGTTTGATTGTTGTTTGAAGTGGTTTTGAACAAGTTAGAAACTAGGAAAACATGTTTTTGACACTTTCAAAATGTTGCTGTCCCTTTTTGGCAAACGTGGAAAGATCAGGGGCAAGGGTGTAACTTTTGACCAAATATTTAGAAAATACTTTCCAAGACGAAACTATGGCCGAAAACGGGGATAAAAACGGGTTAATAACGAAGAAGATATGATTTTTTCTAGTTAGACGACGAAAAACCATTTTTAAGAAAAATAGTGGGCTGTTAACCCACAATCGACGGACAAAACGAGGCGTTAAACTTAACCAAGACAACCCGGAACCTTAAAAATACACTAGTTCACTGAAACCCGAGACCGGGGATATAAAGAACTTGAGAAACGGACTTAAAACGACCAAGATATACTCGTTTCAAACTTAACGTATAACGTACATTTTACCCAGCTCAACACTTAGAAATTTTTCTAAGTGTCAAGCAGTTCGCCAACTATCAATGTTTGAGCCCATTTTTCTCATACTTAGACCCGTTTCTGGAAAATTTACATCAAGGACAAAAAGTTAGTTCTCCTGGCCTAGTTTTCAAAAAGTCCAATTATTAGTCAAACGGATTAAAAATGAGTAACTTATGACCTCTCAAAGTTTACCAAAAACCACCCAGAAACTGCAAAAACAGCCCAAACACCTTAATACATGGCTATTTTACTTTATGATTAAGACCTTTTCAGACCAACTTCACTTCTGAGACTTTTTAGCTTATGCTACAAGCTTCCTAAATATACTGAGTTTGCTCCCTAAAACTTAATATTCACTGTTTTACAACTGGTTTTACATGAGCACCTGGTCACTTTTGACACTTGGTGAAAATCACAAGTTTTGCCGTAAAACTATATTTTCTTACTTTTTCACTACACTACTATCGTATGGCGTCGTTACTACATATATACGCATAAAGTGTTCCATAAGTCTTCACGACTTTACAAACATTGAATTTCAACGATAACATTTATTTTCTAAGTACGAGTGGTATAGATAGCATGTGCATGTACATTCACTACATCAATTCATAATCTAAAGTAAATCATATCGTTCATAATAGGTCGCGGTTAGAGACCGAGCCTCGCTTCCATCATATTCTCTATTGTCATTGTTGTCATCATATCAAGTGAGTATTCACGAACCCCTTTTTCTAACTATTTTAATCGTTTTGGGGTGGATGCATGAACTATATTGTTTACTCTTAAATGAACTTAAATGACTAATGCTTCACTATTTATGCTCGTAAGCAACAACGTACTCAAACAAACTTGTTTGCTATATTACGAACACCATTATTTGAACCCTTGACTTATTTTGAACCTTTTGACTTGAACTTGTGGACTTATTGTACTGTATGTGCTAAGACTTAAAGTCTCCTTTGTTCGGAGCAACACTATAAAGTCTCTTCTGTTCAGAGCATCCTTAATAATTCTCGCCATGGTGGAGTGACTAATAATTCTTCGCCAAGACGGCGGAGTGACTAATAATTCTTTGTCTAGGTGGCGGAGTGACTTCAAGTCTCCTTTGTTCGGAGCGGCCTTGATTTATTATGTACTATGTGCCCTTATTGTGAACTATATTGACCATATGTACTTGACTACCGAACGTACTACTTTATGTGCAATGGGTTGTGAACACACAGGTTGCAAGTCTTGTATGGCCGAGGCTTGGAACTGAGTGGATTTACAATGCCTTTGCTTTGTGGACTATTCGTAAAGACCGAAAACTTTGACACTCTTTTAGAGGCGTTTTATATTACTAAAACCGTGTGTACTCACCAACTATTTTCATAGTTGACCCGTTTTCTCTCATGCATTTCAGGTGATCGTCAGTAAGTTTTTCTTCATGGTCCTTGCATAATGAAGTTTTCACGCGTCACTACTAATCATTATGGATTTCAAGCTATCTTTTGGGAACTAAACTTTGTGTCTTAAATTGCCGATGTCGGCTAAACAATGATTGTAATGATATACTTTTCCTTTAATGTAAATTATGGTATTGTTCTATATCTCTTGTGCGATGTATATTGATTATGTTGCACCTCGCGTTTCCGCTTTCGGCGGGGTGTGACAATAACTTTTCCCTGGCAGCGGCGCCAAAAACTTGATGCGTGGATTGCGGTCTACGCAAAAGGTTTTACTTCTCAAGGGATCTTGAAAAGCTTGCAATCCCCACCAGGCAGTGTACCTGACCGATGTAGTATAGTGTAGTGGAAAGTACCGGGGGATCGATCGTTCTCTCGGGGATTAGTGTGATTAGGATTAAAAACTAAGTCAATTAGGTTTAAAGGTGAAGGATGATTCTTTTGTATTTTATATTCTATGAAAGCAGTAAAATCACGGGTATTGGAAGAGTGGGCGGAATTAGTTGCTAATCAACTAACCAAAAAGTAAATTAGGGTTCTACAAGGGAAGTGAAGCGTATCTACCTATGATGTATTACTCCTTGCTAGCTATCCAATTCTACCTATTGAAGGTTAACCTTGTTGTAACTGAAGGGTTGCTTTCCTTAATGCCGTTCGTGGGGTCGTGTACAATCTTCCCCAATTCTATAAGCTCCTATCTCTTTCTATGGAGACACGTTTAGTATCCTAACCATGGCTTCCTTAATAGTTACTTATGCATTAAAAACAACCAATAAAACCGTAGTACACATCCGATTGCCTTTCTTAAGACGTTCAAGCTTGTTACCGTATAGGAGATTAGCCAGTTTTCTTAAGCCTATGGTGAAATCAATCAATCAAACAAGAGACAATAGGAAACAAGAATTATAAACTAAACCAACTAGACCTATTGAAGTTGTCACACCTTAATTGATGAAGATAGACACAAACATCAACAAGGAATCAATAAGATCTAATTAATTATGTTAATACAAATATCGCCTAAAAACGTTATTTATATTTTACGATCTTTGCTAAGTTTTGTTAATGACAAAGTATAAACTTTAGTTTTTAGTAAAACATGATTTTAGTTTAAATTCTTGCATAACTAAACATTTGCTACATATACATTTCATATAAAACACAACATTTTTATATTTCTTAAAATAGAAATGTCACATCCCATTTATGGTAAGTTTTGTCAACATACATTTATGGAAAGGTTGTGTGTTTGACTCACCATATGTTTCTTACACAAGTTTTGTGTGTTTGACTCTCCATAGTTTTCTTACACAAAGTTTTGTGTTTGACTAATATTTAGTTGATGTGACTTTG